>JACRUU010000010.1:8360857-8388357 GCA_030449085.1 Kryptopterus vitreolus | reverse complement strand
AGAGAAAAAGAAAAAAAAAAAAAAAAGAAAGAAAAACGTCAGACCTCATCTGAATGATCCTAAGCAGGGGTCAGAACGATTAAGTTCCTACAGAGGGAAAACCGGGTTTGGACAATCTGTAATTGATTTTGCAAACAGATCAGTGAGCCGCAACACACACACACACACACACACAACACACACACACACACACACACACACACACACGGGAGCAAGTCTCTCCTGTGAAAGTTTGTCTCGCAGCCCCGGCCTGCCCGCTGCAGCCCCGGATGACATCATGGTGGAACATATTTCTGCCCCCCTTTATCTTTTGAAAGATGTGTTAGCCATGTGCAGGCCGAAAGCAGGCAGGATCAAAGGCATAGCTGCGCTCTGGCAGCGAAAAAGAAAAGAAAGAGAGGGGAAAAAAAAGAGAGAGAGAGAAAGAAGTCAAATTGAAACACGATTTCTCGGCACAGAAATAATCCGTTTATTTCAAGACATATTTCCTTACATGTCCCACTCATGTGCCTTTTATGCAATTTAGCACGGCCTACTTTTTTTTTTTTCCTTTTTCCCCTCCAGATCCGACATGAAAGAGGTCGCCTCGACCCTTACGACAGGAAGACGGGCGTTCTTTCTTTCTTTATTTATTTATTTATTTATTTATTTGATTCTTTGACATGTGCACATCTGATTAGCTTAGCCTGTAATAAACTTTCGAACGCGTTCCCAGGTCTGGTTGAAGGAGGGGTGGTGGGGTTCAGGGGTGGTGAGGGTGGGGTTGGGGGTCTGGGGGAAGGTGGAGTGGAGTGTGTTGTGGGGGGGGGGGGGGTTGCAGAGGGGACCGGGACCGGGTGGGGGCTTGTCTTGACTACTAGCCGACGTGATAAATCACTCCTCCATTACTCTGCCTTTAGTATCTGTTTATGCCCTAACAAATTGAAACCCCACTGGCACGGACCTGCCTCGCCGCACCTCCCCGCCCCTTCTCCCGCCCCCACCCTTTCCCCGATTAGTTCAAGGTGGGGCGGGCTCTTGCCCTCTCCTCTCTCTCTCTCCCTCTCTCTCACACACACACACACACTCCTCTGTTTTTTGTCTTCCCTCGCTATGGGGGAGAGATTTTGGACATATGTAAGCAATAAAGTCGAAGGGTCTTGTGTCTACCACAGGCTGGGCTGGGCATGAGGAATGCAGAACCGAACGACAGAATAACAACAAGGTGAAAGTGATGAGAGAGAGAGAGAGAGAGAGAGAGAGAGAGAGAGAGAGAAAAAGAGACGGGCACATCTGTACCCCATACCTGTCGGGTGATCTGGGCGAGTGGCAGGGTTCCTGCCTGCCTGGCACCACTTCAAACGGCCGAGCCATGCGGGCCAAAGGGCGGTTTGACCCACGCGCTAAGCTCCTGCTAAGCCTCTCAAAAGCTGGAAGGAGGTGTGGAGAGATAGAGAGAGAAGGCTGGAAGAGAAGCAGGAAAGAGGACGGCAAATATTAAACCCGGGTTCAAGATCTGACTATATATCATAATGACAAAAAAAAAAAGAAAAATCAAAGCAAAGACGTTCGATGACGACTGACGGTAAATACGGCTCTATTAAAGTCGGCGGCAGTAATAACCCGAGTCATCGTCTGTATGGAAAATAAATAAATATAATAAATAATATATTAATATATATTATATATATATATATATATATATATATATATATATATATATATATATATAATATAATGCACTAATAAATCACGCCTGGTTTATATAATCAAGAAAAATAAACTACAATCAAAGCACCAAAAACAGACAGTTTAGGTCCTGAGGCGTTTATCAGCTTTGAACATTTTTCCTCCCACCCCCTTTTCCTCTCCTCCACCTTCGCCTCTTCAGAAGCCACCAACTTTTTAATTTATTTATTTATTTATTTATTTATTTATTATTTATTTTTATCCACGCCGCGTCTGACGCACTGACACCATTCTTTCAAAATGAGCCGCGTTCGGCGTAATTGCGCGCTACGTCGTCGTCCCGCGCTCATCAAAAAGAGCGATTTTTTGATCAAAAGGCCGTTTTCCGCTCGGTTTAAAAAAAAGAAAAAAAGGGGAAAAAAAAAAGGCGCTCATCAAAAGATCATTTTAACAAAGCTGCTGATGCACACAAGGCCCGGAGCACGCAAAAAATAAATAAATAAATAAACACGTGGATGCTAACGCTAACAAACGTTACAAACCGAGGCGCCGATGACGAACGAATGAGCGATTGGAGGGGAAAAAACAACAACAACAGGACCCAAAAGGACCACGCTAGCTTACTTCTAGGAGGAAGCAAGGCCTATCCCAGAATGCGGCGGGACAGGAAATGCCCGCTGAGATGTGCGGGCTTCCCCGCGGAGCCCTGTGCCAATGGAATGCATGAAATAAATAGTGACATCATGTTGCTCGGTCAACAAAGCCGGATGATTGATGAGGACATGCGGGCAGGGTGATGGCCAGTTGTTGGCCTTCCCCGGGAGATGGCGTTTCCCTCTGACCTCCAGTCCTACCCTCTGAAAGGGATAGCAGTGATCTCAGTGATCTCTCTCTCTCTCTCTCTCTCTCTCTCTCTCTCTTTCTGTATCTCTCCGTCTCTCCTGACAGCAATATGATCTTTCGGCTGAAAGTCAGATAGTCTGCCCCCCCAATGGGCTTTGCCTTTGGCCTGTTTTCAGTAGGAGCGTATTCCCACACTGAGGCGGAGCAAAGACAACATTGCCTCTTCAACCTGATGAGCAAACACTTTTTATATCCAAAAACATTAACCAACTAATTTACTTTTACTTCCTCTTTTTTCTTCCTTGCTTCCTTCCTTTCTTTCTTTCTTTCTTTCTTTCATTCTTTCTTTCTTTTGTATAACTAACAAAAGCTGATAAATTGGCTGTAGAAGCTTCCAGGTGTCCTGAGACAGCAAATCAACATTTAATAAAGGGAGGAGCCCGTCTGGTCACATGACAGCCTGTGATACTGTGATCATGTGATACGAACGATGGTGGCTGGTGTTTTTGTTTTTGTTTTTTTGTTTGTTTTTGTTTTTTTTATATATATAAGGAAAGTTTTGTTGGTCAGGTATGTTTACTGCCTGTCTAAAAAGAAAACGTACTATCCATTCATTCATTCATTCATTCACCTTCTACCATCTTTACCTTCTCGACCGCTTAATTCGATCTTTATCCGATCTTCCCTCGGGTCACGGGGAGTCTGTGTCTATCTCAGCAGCGTCTATGTCTATGGGCATTAAGGCAGGATACACCCTGGATGGAATGCCAAACCCATCACAGGACACACACACACACACACACATTCATACAGTAGGGACAATTTTCCAAGGTGCCAATCAACCTACCGTGCATGGTTTTGGACCGGGGAGGAAACCGGAGAACCCGGAGAAAAAACCCCCTGAGGCACGGGGAGAACATGCAAACTCCACACACACATGGCCGAGACGGGATTCGAACCCGGACCCTGGCGGTGTGAGACGAAACGTGCTAACCACTAAGCCACCGTGCCCCGAAAACGTACTAAAAAAGTAATAATAATAAATAAAATGCAATTAGGCAATTTTAAATAGCACCAGTAAGGGGATAAAACAGTGCTTAAATAGTGAAGTAAGAATTGCAATCGTTCTAATAAAAAGGAAGGCAAATTGTAAAATGCAGTTCAGGGAAGGTAAAAAATATTTTAAAATAATAAAAAAAACATAATAAAATAATTATAAATAAACAGATAAGTGCAATTTATTTTCATTGCTTATTAAAATACGTGTTTTAGGTATTTCAGATTATTATCTAACAATAATGATTCATTTGGGATTCATTTCTGAATGAATTTTAGAGAAATAATAGTAATAAAGTGGTTCAATTTATTTATCTATTTATTTATTTATTTATTTATTTATTCATAGATAAAAAAAATAAAAATTTTATTATTATTATATATTTTTTTTTAAGTCCACCCTGAATTGTTTCATTACAGACCATACCATAGTATCTATAATTGCTAAATTAAATGATTGCTAAAGTTGTAAAATGCATTATTTAATATAAATAAAAATCACCATTATAATTTACTTATTTATTTACATTAGGACGTGTGAGTAATCTAGATAAAAGCTGATCCCCTAGGCCTTGATTCTATTTCGTTTAGAAATGGTGTGTGTGTGTGTGTGTGTGTGTGTGTGTGTGTGGTGTGTGTGTGTGCATAGAAAGAAAGAGAGAGAGAGAGATTTGTTAGTGTGCTGTTATTTCTAAGGACATCCTTTAGCCGCTGATGAAAAATAATATGGCAGCATATGGCTATTATTTACACGAGCTCTGCAATAACACAACCCTTGAACTGGAAATGGAGGTCTTGTTTCCCCTTTTCCTCTCCCGCTGGAGCTGACGTGAGTCGACACGATTCGTTTAGCTCGGAGCCACACCGACTGTGTTAAAGGAATAAAACCGAGATGACTTGCGGTTGTCCAGGTCAAGGCCACTGAGAACAACATTCTCTCTCTTTCTCTAGTAACAGATAGAGAGAAAGTGTCTGCTGCACTAAATCTTCCTCTGAACACACACCTGAAATGGCCTGACTGTAAGAGTGGAAAAAACTGTGGAGAAAAGTCTTTTTTTTTCCCGAAAAGAAAATGATTGATATATGATATATATATATATATATATATATATATATATATATATATATATATATATATATATATATATCATCATATCATCTCATCTCATTCATTCATCTTCTACCGCTATATCCAATCTTCCCTCGGGTCACGGGGAGTCTGTGCCTATCTCAGGCGTCTATGGGCATTAAGGCAGGATACACCCTGGATGGCATGTCAACCCATCACAGAACACACACACACACACACACACACACACACACACACACACACACACACACACACACACACACACATTCATATACTAGGGACAATTTTCCAAGGTGCCAATCAACCTACTGTGCATGTTTTTGGACCGGTGGAGGAAACCGGAGAACCCGGAGAAAAACCCCCTGAGGCACGGGGAGAACATGCAAACTCCACACACACATGGCCGAGACGGGAATCGAACCCGGACCCTGGAGGTGTGAGTGCGAACGCGCTAACCACTAAACCACTAAACCCCGTCCCCTCTCTCTCTCTCTCTCTCTCTCTCTCTCTCTCTCTCTCTCTCTATATATATATATATATATATATATATATATATATATATATATATATATATATATATATATATATATATATTGACACTGAGAGCACAAAGAGAGAAAGAGGGAGATAAAAATGGCAAGACAGACACAGGGTTTCTGGAAGGGGAAAAAACAAAAAACAGAGGGACATCGAGAGGGAATAAAAAGAGAAAGAAAGGAGCTAGACGAGGTCGAAAAACAGAAGAGGGAGGAAAATGGACAATAGACGGTTAAAAGAAAGAGGCAGGTAGCGTGAGAGAGATGGAAAGCTCGACGGACGTATAGAAAGAGAGGGAGGCAAATAGAGAGAAATGTGCGCATAGAGAGAGAGAGAGAGAGAGAGAGAGAGAACTGGGGAAAGAGCACTGAAGGTCATGTTCACTCTCTGGGTGAAAAGATGAAAGAAGTTATTAATAGCGGGTGCATTTACATGCCCTAAGTGGATGTTTATGTTGGAATTTGCTGCTTATGTGTGAACATTGAGGGGCCTGTAAACACGGCCATTCAGCTCTCATTTCCCTTACATCAGTCATATTGTTTCCACTGCGCTCGGCGTCGGCCGCAGTTTAAAAAACATCGTTTGGGGCATTATCTTTTAAGTGGTTCCACAGCAAGGGCTCCCGGGGGCCGGTAATCAAGTCAACTCAACGAGTAAAACCCCCCCTCCCTTCTTCCCCTCCCTTCCCTTCCTCCTCCTCCTCCTCCTGTCCCTTCACGCTACAGTGCCTTTTCTGTAAATACACAGGAAAATCAGCAAGACGGAGAATGAAAGAAATAAAGAATAAAGAAAGGGTAGACTTAAATAAATAAATAAATAAATACTGAGAATAATTTTTATTAAGCTTATAGTTTGATGTTATAGGGGACGCACTAGGGGACCCCCCCCCCTCTCTCTCTCTCCGTAGCTGCCAGTATTATCCCGCCATTCCTGAGAACAAGTGCACTACTTTGCTGTAAGGCAATCCGAGCTCAATTCAAATGAAACACAAATGACCCAGAGTGATGCGGTCGGGCATTTTCATTTACCACTTCATCCAGGTCAGGATCGTCACACATCCTGGCTATCATGGTTGTTTTCTTTCCTCCAAAGTCGTTTTTTCTCCCAGAGCCTCTGATGGAATTGTTTGTCAAAAGTTTTAATCAAAATCAGTAATTTGTAAAAGATTTGTAAAAAGCAGTGGTCCACAAAACTGACCCTCCCCCCCACCCCCCTCCTCCTCCTCCGGGGCTGAGGACCGGTACTGGTGCCTGGATATATCTGCCTCGGTCCCATGACTTACCTCCATCCGCTACCTTCTTAAAGGTGTGAGTGTGGGAGGCGGTATAGCCCAGTGGTTAAGGTGTTGGGCTCTGGACCGGAAGATCACAGGTTCAAACCCCACCACAACCAAACTGCCACTAGTGGGCCCTTGAGCATGACCCTCTCTTGCTTTGGATAAGGGCGCCTGCCAAATGCCGTAAATGTAAAGCGGCTGCTCCGGCCGCTAAAACACGTAATACATCAGCGCTACATTGAAAGAGCCAGTGAGGAGACAGAAGAAGATCCTACGACTTTAAAGAGTGGGATACTAGGAATCCTACTTGGGAATATGGATTTCATTCATTCATTTTCTAGCACTATA
Organism: Kryptopterus vitreolus; assembly: GCA_030449085.1. Lineage (NCBI taxonomy): Eukaryota > Metazoa > Chordata > Actinopteri > Siluriformes > Siluridae > Kryptopterus > Kryptopterus vitreolus. Next base: position 8,381,539 of record JACRUU010000010.1, on the reverse strand, counting down.
TCCCATCTTCCCTCGGGTCACGGGGAGCCTGTGCCTATCTCAGGCGTCTTTGGGCATCAACGCAGGGTATGGAATGCAGACCCATCGCAGGGCACACACACACACATTCATACACTAGGGACAATTTTCCAAGGTGCCAATCAACCTACCGTGCATGTTTTTTGGACCGGGGAAAAGAAGAAACCGGAGAACCCGGAGAAAAACCCCCTGAGGGCACGGGGAAGAACATGCACAAACTCCACACACACATGGCCGAGACGGGAATCGAACCCGGACAATGGAAGGTGTGAGGCGAACTTGCTAACCGCTAAGCCTCCGTTCCCTACGGAATATGGATTTATTGCGATTAAATATTATTAAATATTAAATGTATAAAATCCCACGCACCAAACCCCAATCAGTAATATTGAGGCTCTTTAGTGACGCAATGAAAATGAAAATACCAGTTTTGATGCAAGTCATAACATTTTATTTATATTGTATTCATCTGCCGCACCTTAAAAGGCGGGTCCGTTAAAATATCACTATGGACAGTAAGGGAGTAATTTTTTGCTTCCTTTCTTTCTTTATCTCACTATATTTTCCTTTGCGCAAATTCTTTGTTTCCTGAATTTTAATGTGGAATATCTCCCCTCTTTTTTTTTTAGTCCATTGCCTTTCACAAAAACATGCCATGTCTTCGTAAGACCACAAGCACGGCTCTTGCAGTATTTCCCCTGGAGTCTCTGTGATATGAATTGCATCATTAAAACAAATATCTCGTAGGTTCTGCTGCTTAAGTACGTTTTAAAAGCACTTGTTCATTTCCTCGGGGTAGAAATGGAAAAGGAGGAAACTTTTACCCGAGTTATATTTAAGCATTTGCGGGCACGGTGGCGTAGTGGTTAGCACGTTCGCCTCACACCGCCAGGGATCCGGGTTCGATTCCCGTCTCGGTCATGTGTGTGTGGAGTTTGCATGTTCTCCCCGTGCCTCAGGGGGTTTTTCTCCGGGTTCTCCGGTTTCCTCCCCCGGTCCAAAAACATGCACAGTAGGTTGATTGGCACCTTAGAAAATTGTCCCTAGTGTATGAATGTGTGTGTGTGTGTGTGTGTGTGTGTGTGTGTTCTGTGATGGGTTGCTATTCCATCCAGGGTGTATCCTGCCTCAATGCCCATAGACGCCTGAGATAGGCACAGGCTCCCCGTGACCCGAGAGATCGGATAAAGCGGTAGAAAATGAATGAATGAATGAAAATATTTAAGCATTTTATTTGTACACGCACACTCCACTACTGAGGGGGGGGGGGGCACGGTGGTAGTTTAGTGGTTAGCACGTTGGCCTCACACCAGCAGGGTCAGGGTTCGATTCCTGTCTTGGCCATGTGTGTGTGGAGTTTGCCTCAGGGGGTTTTTCTCCGGGTTCTCCGGTTTCCTCCCCCGGTCCAAAAACTTGCACGGTAGGTTGATTGGCACCTTGTAAAATTGTCCCTAGTGTATGAAATGTGTGTGTGTGTGTGTGTGTGCTGCGATGGGTTGGCATTCCATCCAGGGTGTATCCTGCCTTAATGCCCATAGACGCCTGAGATACACAGACTCCCCGTGACCCAAGGGAAGATCGGATATATAGCGGTAGAAGATGAATGAATGAATAAACTCCACTACTGTTTGTTTTTGGATTGCTCCATTTTCGCCGTACTTAAAACATCATACGGTGCTGTTCTGGTGCACATAAAATGCTTACGATTGTGAAAACAAAAGGTCTGTGTATAGAACTTGAAAACGGCCAGCTATTTCCCCATGTGAATGGTTTTTTTTTCCAAGCGCAGAGAGAGTGGATCGGAGCGCCGGGAAAAGCCCCCCCCCCCCGCAGATGATTCATATCTTGCCATAATTTCAAACATAACCTACCTCTTGATGTTTTTCAAGGACGCTTTGATTTGGCCACGACACAAGCTGGAAACCTTCAACGCCATGTTTCCCAGTAGCGCCCCTGAGTGGAAGCCTCGAGCAACCTTATAAGCGGCACTGGACGGAGACGCATGCGCACGTTTGTTTACGGGGCCAAATATAAAATGGACCACAGCCAGGAGCTGCACCGGGTCTGCAGGGGGAAAAAAAAAACCCAACGCAAATTCCCGTTTCGAGGTCGGCTTGTAAAATTTTTACACGCTCGGCGTAAAGAAGCTCTGCCACTTTTGCTGGGGAACAAACTCTCCTAATTAATCAGCGAAAAATTAACAACGGCGGGTGTGTTAACGCACGCGCTCGGCATCCGAAGCCCCCCCGGTTAAAAGCCGAGCGGGTAAAGGCGGCTGGCTAATGGCTCCTGACATAAATCAATAAAAGGCCCGCGGTGAAAATGTTTTCCCCTCACTGCGTTGGCTAATCAGGGGAACTGTAAAAACACAACGTGTGCCCCGAAGAGAAGTGACCTAGCTCCGGCGTTAAAAGTTTTATACCGCCGTCCGGAGTGGAGTTTAAACACTTCTGTCACGTTGCAAAATGCGCGATGGCAGCCAGAGGACGCATGCATTCCTGTTTTTAGAGACCTATTATACTCTGGCCACAGGAAGGAGGGTGTTAACAGCTGGCTTGACAAGCTCCTGTCTGACCCTGAGAGAGCCGGTGCTGGCAGAAGGCTCAGATGTAGTATTCCATTCTGGATTGCTTCTGGAGTATCTTATAAGAGTTTAAAGGCTTTGTTCCGTCGTTCATCAAAGAGATGTTGGGGGGGGGGTTCTGGTTTGGCGTTGATGATGGGGGGACAGGAGTATGTCTGGAATGTCTGATCTGAGCCTATATTTAGGTGAGGTGATAGCAGAAGAGTTGGGGACAGGGGTGAAGTCATCATCGAATGCTGGGGGATGCTGGGGATGGGATCGGGGAAATGGGATTGTCCTGTTTATGAAGATGTTCAAATATGTGGCAAGAAAGAGGGATGTTCTTTTTCTTTCATTCATTCATTCATTCATTCATTCATCCTCTACCGCTTTATCCGATCTTTCCTCGGGTCACGGGGAGTCTGTGCCTATCTCAAGCGTCTATGGGCATTAAGGCAGGATACACCCTGGATGGAATGCCAACCCATCACAGGACACACACACACACACACACACATTCATACACTAGGGACAATTTTCCAAGGTACCAATCAACCTACCGTGCATGTTTTTCGACCGGGGGAGGAAACCGGAGAACCCGGAGAAAAACCCACTGAGGCACGGGGAGAATATGCAAACTCCACACACACACACACACACACACACACACATACACACACTCACACACACACACACACACACACACACACACACACACACACACACACACTAGTTGCACATTAATCACACATTTTCATTGTACCATAAATGAAACTTTTCATTTTTCGAGTTACTGTAAATAACTGTAACAGATGTTATAATTATATACATTTCTCTCAAAATCTCCCCCTTTAATAAAATTATTGATTATTTAATATTTATTTTACTCTGGAAATGATTTTTTAAATATTAAATTTCTTGTTAATATCAATGTTATTTGTTTAGTGGTTGGTTTGAAGTGTAAAATATGGGACGTGGCTCCTTTAAGAATTGTGTTCTGGTTGCTTTTCCATATAAACTGGTGATACGGTGTTTAGGTTATACGGAAGCGCGTTGCATTCCCAAAAAGAAACTTCCGTAATACGGATTTGGGAATGTGATATGCTTGAGTAAATTACCGTAAATTCTGGACTATAAAGCGCACCTGTATATAAACCGCATCCGCTCTATTTAAAAAAATAAAAATAAAAATAAATAAACAAGCCGCACCTGCATACAAGCCGCATCCGCTCTATTTAAAAAAGTTCTGCAAGCCACAGATATGTATGTTTTTAGATGAGATATTTACTACAGGAACAGAAGGATTTTGACTTGTAAATGTATATGTATGTACCTAAATAGATCCTTTCCTAACCTGTATTTTAACACCGATTAAAACGGGACAGAACCAAGAGAAAATAAGCGCTATTTACAGTATTTATCTTTATTTCTCCTGTGTGTGAAATCACGTCACCTTAACCTTGAAAAGATAGAGTTTGACAGGATTGGTCATTTGTCGTCCTTCTATCCGCTTCTACCCACTTATATCTGCTAAAGAGGAACTAGCGGATTCTTCTTCTTTGCATTTATTTTGTGTTAGTTTTGATTCTAATTCCGGTTAGAGCCCCTAGCGGTCGGGAAAAAATCTGCAGAATAGCTGCACCTGTATATTAGCCGCATGGTTCAAAACCTAGGAAAAAAGTAGCGGCTTATAGTCCAGAATTTATGGTATGCATGTTATGGAAATGAAATAGTTGAGTAGAATTGGACTCAAAAGCTAACTTTCATTAGCATGTGGCTACAATCTTTAAAAAAAACAAACAAATCTTTCCACCAGTTGGATAAAAAAAACAAACATTGCTCGGGAAGTTTGCTTTGCGCCGATCCAAAAGTTACAAGAGACGAATGTTTTGTTATTACTTTTCGCCGTTTGCTTGACGTGCGCCGCGTTTAGCGCCGTCATTAATCACCGAGCTTCCTTTCAGTCAGACGCGACTGCCTGGGTAGCGCTTTTGATCCTGCCCTGACCGCACGTTCACGCTTGACGTGCTCTGTTTTGGCCTTGTTTTTTTTAAGCGATAATCTTTTAAAACTCGATAAAGATCACGGGGAAGTGATTTTGACACGTCCGTCAGCCGAGGCTTTCACGCCACGAGAGCATGAATCGCAGACTACAGAGCGACTCGCGAGCCGGAACCTGCACCGCGTGCCGGCGTTGGATACGCCAGCGTTCGATTAGAGAAGGGATTTGCTTCCAAGAATTAAGACTTTGACTTGGCTTAGTTGAGTTTTGCAAAGGCTCTGTGGGGTTCTGTTACAAAACCTCAGTGTGTGTGTGTGTGTGTGTGTGTGTGTGTGTGTGTGTGTGTGTGTGTGTGTGTGTGTGTGTGTGTGTGTGTGTGTGTGGTGTGTGTGGTAGTAAATTAGAGGATACAGTGATCGGTAGCCTGGCTGGTGCATGTCTGCATTCTCTCAGAGTGCTACCTATGAGAAGTGAAAAGCAATGAAAGAGAGAGAGATAGATAGATGGAGAGAGTAAGAGAGAGAGAGAGAGAGAGAGAGAGAGAGAGAGAGAGAGAGAGAGATGAGACCGAGGAGGAGGAGGAGGAGCGGAGAGAGAGAAAGGGAGAGAGAGAGAGAGAGAGAGAGAGAGAGAGAGAGAGAGAGAGAGAGAGAGAGAGAGATCGAGAGAGAGAGAGAGAGAGAGAGAAGAAGTGGGGATTTCTGTCCGTGTTAATTAAAAATGTCCTGGTGAGCTCTGCAGTTATCCCTACTAATCACAGTACTGTGGCCACAGTGCTAATGCTGGACAATTAACTTGGCCTGTGTGTGTGTGTGTGTGTGTGTGTGTGTGTGTGTGTGTGTGTGTGTGTGTGTTTAAAAATAGCTCTTAAAACACCGCATGTTAACCCCCCCCCGACTTGATTACTTGTCAATATCAACACATCCTTTTAATGTTTTATTCCTTTTATTCCTTTTTTTGTTGTTGTTCTTCTTCTTCTGTCCATACAGGTCGTTTGTTTACCTGCGATCACGTTCATTACACTCGTTCACCTGGGATGTGAAAAATGACCGTCATGTGACCGTAAATCTTTACCTTCTCTACTTTTTGAGTGGGTGAAGAAAGTGGAATAAAAGGTTGATGATAAACGTGTGGATGGTGTGATGGCGATGATGGCTCTGGTTTTGGACGTCATGGATTTTTTCGGTGATAAATGACGAGTTTGCGGGTAAATTGTGTCCAATTAAATCAAACAAATATGAGAAATATTTAAGAACCGAACTTAAAATTAATAACCATAAACTTAATAACCGTAAAAGTAAATAAGTAAGTATTCCTCTGTTGAACTAGAGAGAGAGAGAGAGAGAGAGAGAGAGTGAGAGTGAGAGAGTAAGAGAGAGCATGAGAGAGAGAGAGCATGAGAGAGAGAAAGGAAGAATGCGAGAGAGTAAGAGTGAGAGAGACAGTGCAAGAGAAAGGGAAAGAGAGAAAGTGAGAGAGAGAGAGCATGAGAGAGAGAGAAAGAGAGAGTGTGAGAGAGAGAGAGTAAGAGAGAGAGAGAGACAGCGCAAGAGAAAAGGAAAGAGTGAGAGAGAGAAAGAAAGAGTGCGAGAAAGAGTGCAAGAGAAAGGGAAAGATAGAGAAAGAGTGAAAGAGAGAGAGAGCATGAGAGATAAAGGCGTGTGAGTGAGAGAGAGGGAGAGAGAGAGAGAGAGAAAGAAAGATCCGGAGAAAGAGAGAGAAAGAGTGCGAGAGAGAGAGAGAGAGAGAGAAAGAAAGCTCCAGAGAAAGAGAGAGAAAGAGTGCGAGAGAGAAAGGTGAGAAAGAGAAAGTGCAAGAGAGACAGAGCGAGAGAGAGAGAGAGAAAGCTCCAGAGAAAGAGAGAGAGTCTGTGTGGAACGAGAGAGAAGAGAGTGCAGAGAGAGAGAGAGAGAGAGAGAGAGAGAGAGAGAGAGAGAAAGCTCCGGAGAAAGAGAGAAAAAGAGAGAAAGAGTGAGAGAGAGAGAGAGAGAGAGAGAGAGAGAGAGAGACTGGAATGTTCTATCTGAAGAGAGCATTATTTACTTCTGAAATCCCATCCTGTCCTGCTCCTGCACTGCTGAATGCACTGTGTGTGTGTGTGTGTGTGTGTGTGTGTGTGTGTGTGTGTGTGTGTGTGTGTGTGTGTGTGTGTGTGTGTGTGTGTGTGTGTGTGTGTGTGTGTGTGAGACCTCGTCCTCACTATGTCAGTGTATAACAACACAAACTCGTCTCTTTCCCTCCAGCCTCCTCCAGAGCATCACTGAACCCTTTCCCCCTGCTCCAGAGGAAACGTGGAGGAGATCCTTCTTTTCTCTCCTTCTCTTCTCTCCTCTTTCGTCCGTCCTTCTTATTATCTGTCCATCTGCACAGTTTGAATAACACCTGAGCATTGCAGTCCACATTAAGTCCCGATTTGCACTTATAACTCCCTCCATTCTTACCATCGATTTCAGAGTGTGTTTGTGTTTGTAGGGGGTAGCATGTAGGGTGTAGGGAGTAGGGTATAGGGTGTAGGGTATAGAGTGAGGTGTTCAGGATTGGGACCAGCGCTCTGTAATATGGCATCTTCCACTCTTCTATCTATCTATCTATCTATCTATCTATCTATCTATCTATCTATATCTATCTATCTATCCGTCCGTCCGTCAGTCCATCCGTCCGTCCGTCCGTCCATCCATCCATCTGCCTATCCGTCCATCCGTCCATCCATCCATCTATCAATCTGCCTATCCGTCCATCCATCTATCAATCTGCCTATCCGTCCATCCATCCAGCTTATAGGGTGAGGAGGCCTGGGGTGCAGTCAGTGTTCACTTTTATTCCAGAGGTGTTCAGGATTGGGACCAGCGCTCTGGAATATGGCATCTTCCACTCTTCTATCTATCTATCTATCTATCTATCTATCTATCTATCTATCTATCTATCTATCTATCTATCTATCTATCTATCTATCTATCTATCCATCCATCCATCCATCCATCCATCCATTTGCTTACTGATGTTTGTTTTGGCATATTCCAGATTGAAAGTAGTGGTCAGACAGAACACAGGGTCAGCTTTGATATACTCCTTAAAAGAAAGAACATTAAGGGCCTCCCTCAAGGGCCCAAGGTAATGATTATGTCATTGACTTTGTACCAAAAACGTGTGAGTGTACAGAGGGAGTAAACGTACAGAGGACAGCTGGAGGTCACGTGTGATTATGTTTATCTCACAGGATCATCGGCACCAATCCGTCTCTCTTTTAACTCTCAGGTCCCGAAAAGCTTCAAAAATAAAGATGTAGTGTACGAGAGTGAGTGTGAGTGTGAAATAATTAGCATGGTGGGACACACACACACACACACACTCACACACACACACACACTCTCACACACACACACACACACACACACACACACGGCCAATCCCGAGCTTATAAATCTCTATAAGGGAAGCAGCCATGCTTGTTGCAGTACCTTGCTGGTTAGACAGAAAATGTCGGCAGGATCCAGAAACGCATTTTCTGCACGTCAGGCAGGAAATGTGGCGTAGTCACCGAGCGCCGCGCACTCGTCTATTCGCCGTAATCGAGCTGGAGGTCTGATTATCAGAAATAGCCCCCACTTATCATGATAAACACAAATAAATCAACGAAAGGCAAAGGTACAAAATGAAGACGTATGCCTTCGGGTGTGAACGAAACGCCGAAACTCGGAAAAAGTGACGCTACCCATAACCTCATCACACACACACACACACACACACACACACACACACACACACACACACACACACATGTGGTGATTACCAGAATAAACAAACCACATGTCTGTTTAGCTTTTCGAATCCCGTCTGAAGCAACACAGAAATAACAGCGCAACCAAAATGTTCAGGTTTTGTTAGGCTTCTGATCCGTAACTTCCGAAGCCGACTGCACATGTGCGTCTGCGGTCGCCGCACGTGTGCGAGAGCGCGACGGTGGCGCAGCGAGGTCAGGCCTCGTGTTGCCATGTGTGTCACACTATTCCTGTCTTTACAACGCGCAGCCTCTATCATTAGCTTCTAAAAACGAGTGCTCTTTAAGTGCCACGATGCACGTAACCAGGCATGGAGGCGAGAATGAGAGTGGCGTTTCGTTAAGCAGCGCGCAGATGGTTTCCCACCCAAAGATGCGGGTGTGTAGATGTGTATCAAAGCTTTCACTAAATCATACATGTTTCTTCTTTTTTTTTTATAGTCAGCTATTCAACTATCAATAAATGAATAAGATGTATGTAATATAGATGATGATAATATACACACAAACACACACACACACACACACACACACACACACACACACACACACACATATATATATATATATATATATATATATATATTTTTTTTTTTTTTTCATTCATTCATTCATTGTCTACCGCTATTTCCAATCTTCCCTCAGGTCACGGGGAGTCTGTGCCTATCTCAGGCATCTATTGGCATTAAGGCAGGATACACCCTGGATGGAATGCCAACCCATCGCAGGACACACACACACACACACACATTCATACACTAGAGACAATTTTCCAAGGTGCCAATCAACCTACCGTACATGTTTTTTTGGACCGGGGAGGAAACCGGAGAACCCGGAGAAAAACCCCCTGAGGCAGGGGGAGAACATGCAAACTCCACACACACATGGCCGAGAGGGGAACCGAACCCGGACCCTGGCGGTGTGAGGCAAGCGTGCTAACCACTAAGCCACCGTGCCCCACTATATATATATATATATATATCCCACACACACTCCATGATGTTGAGATCAGGGCTCTGTAGGGGTCGTGTGCCATCACTTCCACTACTTCTACTTCTTCAAAAGGTAGTAACATCAAATGATTTGATTTCGATGTTTTATTTTGTTCACTCACATTACATTTTATAAATTGACAAAAACATAAAGAAAAAATAAACAATTATCTATATTTCTGAAGGCATTCTTTGTTTACAGCATTTTTTCAGACACCCCTTAAACTTTTGCACAGTACTGGATATGCTTGTATATATGAAATTTATTTATCCATATATATATATATATATATCCACAGATATATAGATCCAGATCTGTGAATACTTCTCCATTCTTTGTTTACAGCATTTTTTTACACCTGCCTAAAACACCTGATCTGCACCAGGTCCTGCTTGGACACACGGTTGCAAATTCATTCAAATTTGTCCAAGCCGTCAAACCAACGCTTATACAGAGGTGTGAATGTTTAAGCTCAAGACAAAAACACACACACACACACACACACACACACACACACCAGCTCTCAAGACACACACAAAACACTGAGGTCAGACATAGTGGAAGATCTTCTGAATAACATATAATGCTATTTTTGTCCTCATCTGTTTCAGGGCCTGTCTGTTTTGTTTGTCTATTTACATATACAGGCAGTCCACTATTTAATGATGGGGATGTGTTACAATGACGCCTTAAAAATGGTACCTAGTATCTTAAAAATATCCTGAAATGAGACACTTCTTAGCGTATGCAGAAATCAGTATGGGGTAGTAAGAGGTAATTTATTCATAGTTTAACATAATAATAATAATAATAATAATAATATATAATATATATATATATATATATATATATATATATATATATATATATATATATATATATATATATATATATATATATATATATATACAAGGTGCACGGTGGTTTAGTGGTTAGCATGTTCGTCTCACACCTCCAGGATCCGGGTTCGATTCTCATCTCGGCCATGTGTGTGTGAAGTTTGCATGTTCTCCCCGTGCCTCTGGAGGTTTTTCTCCGGGATCTCCGGTTTCCTCCCCCGGTCCAAAAACATGCACGGTAGGTTGATTGGCACCTTGGAAAATTGTCTCTAGTGTATGAATGTGTGTCTGTGTGTGTGTGTGTGTGTGTGTGTGTGTGTGTGTGCTGCCATGGGTTGGCATTCAATCCAGGGTGTATCCTGCCTTAATGCCCATAGACGCCTGAGATAGACACAGGCTCCCCGTGACCCGAGGGAAGATCGGATAAAGCGGTAGAAGATGAATGAATGAATGTATATATACATGTATACATATATACTGTTTGTCTAGTGCATACACAAGTGTTGGTTTGTAAGCGGAGGGTGGAGCCTGATGCACTCGTAAAATCACTCCAAAAAAGAGGGGGGGGGAATTACACCAACAAGGGGTCTTCTAGTATATGAGGATTAAAATATGCGCTCAAATATGCAAAAATTAAAAAATAATAATAATAAATAAATACATTTCCTATCGATTTTTTCATCATAACATTGCCTAATACTAAGTCGTGAACCATTGGTTCTTTAAATCAACAGCAACCAATCAGATTAGAGGATCAAATCTAGGACCGGGACTGTCACCTCAGGTCACTGTCCTAATCTGACCTCCTTCTGTTTTTTTTTTTTGTCCCTCCCTACTGTTTGTTTTTGTTTGTAAATCTTTACGCGATTGTTTAGTTTAACCGCTGCGTACAGCCGAATATTTTAGTTTAGGATTTTAATAAATAAAGTCCAGGACTGGTGTTATCCGATCGGCTAATGTTAGTTTATATCGCGCTTTTGAAGTGGAGAGCAGGAAACGTCTCCTTGAGAGAGAGAGAGAGGAAAGGAAGACGCTTTTTTTCCACCCACGGCGTCTGGACTCTGAACCCTTGGAGAATGAATGCGCGAGTGTGCCGTCCCTCTCCTGCGTCCTCCTCCCTCTGTCCAACCCCGGGTGGTAAAATAAAGGATGTTTCCCACTGCAACAGGAATGGATGGAGAGACACAAGAGAGAGAGAGAGAGAGGGGTTATGAGAGGTTGTAGACTGTCCATTCATCTGCACCATGCTGTCCTCAGCATGGCCTTACACAGGAAGGAGGAGACAAGACACACAGGTTTTCTCTCTCTCTCTCTCTCTCACTCTGTGTGTTGTTCTCCTCCACCCAAACAGATCAGGTTCATCTTTTCCCCTGACTCAGCTCTATAGAGTTGCTGACGGTCATTGAGAAAAACAAGCACAAGCGAAGCTCTGTTCTTTGCCGCTGTACACTCCGGGGCCTTTTTGTGACGAAGGAACGTTTTTCATCTGCATTTTTTTTCCCGTAAAAAACATTTACAGGCCGAAATTGAAACACGCATTTTTCAAATTGGGGACAAAATGGAGTCCTGGTTGCTTAAAAATATCGCTTTGTCGGACGAACCGTAAAAAGAGCGATCTTTTCCAGGTTTTACATTACACCACGCCCTTATCCAGCGCAACATACAACTCACGGTTAAGGGCCTTGATTAAGGGCCCACTTGTGGCACCATAGTGGTGGTGGGATCTGGTCCAGAGACCGGTCCCTTTGCTACCATTTCATTATCATTTGGGGTTGGGAATAACAAGCCTTCAAGGGGCACGGTTGTACAGCGGTTTGCACGTTCGCCTCACACCTCTAGGGTTGGTTGGGGGTTCGATTCCCACTTCCACCATGTGTGTGTTTTGAGTTTGCATGTTTTCCACATGCCTCAGGGTTTTTTTTTTCTCCGGTCTCTAAAAACATGCACGGTAGGACGATTGGCACCTTGGAAAATTAGTGTGTGTTCCATGGTTTTCCATCACCACCACCAGGCAAGCAGCATTCTCTGAGCATTCACTTTCCCTAAAACTATATATATATATATATATATATATATATATATATATATATATATATATATATATATATATATATTACCATTAAACAGATGTTCTTATATTTATCTTCTTTAATTAAGTAAAGTAACATTACACATGTATCATATTAACTATATATTATATATATATATATATATATATATATATATATATATATATATATATATATATATATATATATATATATCAATAAAAATGTATTTATGAATGAAATGCATTTCTTAAACATTTTTCGACAGTAGGAACTCATAAATGTGTCTTTTTGTGTGTGTGCATGTGTGTGTGTGTGTGTGCGCATGTGTGTGTGTGTGTGTTGTGTGTGTGTGTGTGTGTGTGTCTATATGTGTGGCACTAGGCTTTCGTCTGCCCACCGTCTGCCAGAGCTCCTGACTAACGATTTCCTCACATTGTGGTGCTGACACAATAACGCCATTTGGCTAAATGATGAAAGTAACATTTGCCTCTTGGAACAATGGCTGCATTCGCACACAGCCGAAAATAGATATGATGACTGCAGGTAATTTCGCTTGTGGGGAAAATAAGGATATAAATATGAAACTAGTGTCTCTCTTTTTTTTTTTGTTGTTGTTTTTTCCTACATTTTTTATTTATTTATTTATTTTACGCAACTTGGGCGTTTGTTATATTTCTATGGAAAAGCTACAGGAAATGTCCCAGCAAAACCAGGACAGCATGGGTAAATTAGTGCATTAAATGTCAATGAAAAAAAAAAGAAAGAAAGAAAAATAATCATGTAAAAAAAATAAAAATAATAATAGGCGAAATAACAATTAGTCGGTCGAGTTTCTCTTGTAAACGAATCACGCAACAACAGTAAACATTAATCTATAATCCCCCCCCTCCCCAGAAACCCCCACAGATCTCACCATCATGGAGTGTGCGTGTGATTTACATGAAGAGACAGAAGGATGTGAGAACGTCTCCATCCACAGAAGATCTGTGTTTACATCTCCAAGATGGAACAAACAACCAGCTGAGTTCCTTCATAAACACTGTGTGTAAGTGTACATAGAAGTGTTACTGCTGTTTTGAAGGTAAAGTGTGTTCACAACAAATATCGCTTTCATTTCCATTTCTGTTCATTCACTGCATTTCCTTCATTAATGAAAGTAAATAATAAACACTTCCATTTTTGAAAGCAGTCTTTGTTGTTGCCCAAGTTATATTGAGAGAATCTGTGTTTTAAAAAGAAATGCATGCATTTGCTCTTATTACGCTCCTTTTCTCCCCCCTCCCCTCCGTCCCTCCTCCATCCTGCTCCACCCTGGGACTTCATCCATCAAACCTATTTTTTTCTGGGGGTCACACAATGCAATTCCAGTGGTTTTGTTTGATACACATGTGTATTGTTTTGTGATTATTCATGGCATTAAGTGGGGGGCACGGTGGCTTAGCACGTTCATCTCACACCGCCAGGTTCCGAGTCCGATTCCCGTCTCGGCCATGTGTGTGTGTGCAGTTTGCATGTTCTCCCCGTGCCTCAGGAGGTTTTTCTCCTGGTTCTCCGGTTTCCTCCCAGTCCAAAAACATGCACGGTAGGTTGATTGGCACCTTGGAAAATTGTCCCTAGTGTGTGAATGTGTATGTGTGTGTGTGTGTGTGTGCCCTGCGATGGGTTGGCATTCCATCCAGGGTGTATCCTGCCCTAATGCCCATAGATGCCTGAGATAGACACAGACTCCCCGTGACCCGAGGGAAGATCGGATAAAGCGGTAGAAGATGAATGAATGAATGGCATTAAGTGGCTCTGGGATAAAACGGAGGGTTCATAAATAGTTGTATTGTATACCACATATATGTGTATATATACTACATAATGTATATCACTGTGGCTTGGAGAGCTAATTTTTAACAGACATGTATGAGAGAATCCTCGGAGTGTTTCTATTTGTTATTACATCGTTCATATTTCTGTAATAATCACAGCTTGTGTGTGAGTAATCAACAATTAAAAGGAGGTGGAGCTCTGATACTGAAAAACAATGTGGATTGGAATTACATTACACACACACACACACACACACACACACTTTATTAGATATTTAATACCAATTTGCATTTTAAATAACCCAACAGGTCATATTATTTTCTAATATTTCACTGATAGATAGATAGATAGATAGATAGATAGATAGATAGATGATAGATAGATAGATAGATAGATAGATAGATAGATAGATAGATAGATAGATAGATAGATAGATAGATAGATAGATAGATAGATAGATAGATAGATAGATAAAATAAATGATACAAGAATGTAACGTGTATTGTGCTGTAAGAACAACACATAAGAAATAAGAGAACACATAAGAAATAAAATGCTAACCAAGCATTTTATTTACTATTATTATTATTATTATTATTATTATTATTATTATCATCATCATCATTATCTTTATCATTATCATTATCATTAGTAGTAGTAGTAATAGACATAGTAGTATTACTATTAATTAATAAGACTTAGATCTTATTTTATAAAGATTATATATTAGATTACATATAGAGATTACGGTGGGCATAATAATATAATAATAATAATAATAATAATAATAATAATAAATAATAATAATAATAATAATAATAATAATAATTGACCTTTAATAGTATTCTTGTTAATTGAATTTAAAATCATATATTTATAATTTCATGGTTCTTTTTTGTTTGTTTGTTTCATTTTTCACTAATGAAACTACATTATTAAATACACCAATTATATTTACAAATCTACATTTTTTTAAATATTTAGTTAAAAAAAATTTTATCCATCTCCAAAAACAAAAATACTGATGCTTGGACCTTTGGCTCTTTGTGTGCGTGTGTGTGTGTGTGTGTGCGTGTGTGTGTGTGTGTGTGTGTGTGTGTGTGTGTGCATGGGCAGGAACCAGCTCTGAGACATTTAAAGGTTTTTTTAGTGTCACTTCATATCTGAAGTGCTGTTTGTGCCCTGACAGTGGTCTGGCATGCTACACTGGGCATCTACTTCTTATCTCAGCTCTTTAATGAGGACACACATTTTGTGTGTGTGTGTGTGTGTGTGTGTGTGTGTGTGTCCACTCACCCAGCCAAAGTCATCACACTCTCATACATATTCCTGCACATTAATACACACCACACGGACCTTTCCTTTCTTGCTGATTAGTCTAGTGTTTGTAAAAATAGTAACTAAAAAGGTACTTCGATGCTTTTATTTGCATGTATGTATTTTTATATACATATATCAAGTGCCACTGAGAAATAAAAGTGAAAAAGAGCTTTAAAAATGACTCATTTGAATTGTTTTTCCATTTTTTTGACAGATATTTAAGTACATATTTTTATTAATTTGACAATATTTAACCACCTTCTCATATTTTATTACATTAGCTTTCTGAACTGAGACCCGGGACGTTTTTATTATTTTTTTTTTTTAATAGCTGACAAAAGCAACTTTTCTTTCTATCGCAATCAAACTCTCACCCGCCCATACTCACTGTAAACAAGCCGCTTTATTTTCAGCCTGAGCAAATAAATGGGATTTAAGTCTTTCTCTGAGGAGCACAGAGAGCAGGTAGATTTCCACCGAGCCCGAGGGAGGGATAATCATTCAGCTCGGGCAGCTATTGAGAAAAGAAAGTCCCCTGGTGTTATGACGTACATAATACACCCCTTACCCACCATCCACAACCCCCCCCCCACCCCCCCCCCCAACCCCCCCCCCCTCCCTCCCTACTAACCCGAACCGGAAACACATGTTGTGGGCATAAAAACCCGCCCAGCATAGGTCAGACAGGTACTGGAAAAAATTTTTTAAAATGGAGCATGCGTATGAGTGTGTGTGTGTGTGTGGGGGGGGGGGGGGGGGGGGGGGGGAGCGTCTTTATTGGCCCTTTCCTTTGAACAACATCGCTATAGATAGAATCGCAGTTCACACTGATGTAGAGTTTGGGAGGGAAAAGAAAATAACTTCAAAAGAGACCTCAAATGGCAAAGAAGGGAATGTCAGCTAGCCGTATGTAACCCCCGCGACATGTTCCGCCCACGGGCGTTTACACCGGACGAGTGTTTTTGGAAATGAATGACGCATAAAGGATACGAGGATTCCAATCCTCTTGTAAAAAATAAATAGATAAATAAATAAATAAAAATTCCCAGAGGGCACGGTGGCTTAGTGGTTAGCGCGTTCGCCTCACACACCGCCAGGGTCCGGGTTCGATTCCCGTCTCGGCCATGTGTGTGTGGAGTTTTGCATGTTCTCTCTTCCGTGCCTCGGGGGGTTTTTCTCCGGGTTCTCCGGTTTCCTCCCCCGGTCCAAAAACATGCACGGTAGGTTCATTGGCAGTCCCACACAGTCCCTAGTGTGTGAATGTGAGTGTGTGGTGTGTCCTGTGATGGGTTGGCATTCCATCCAGTGTGTATCCTGCCTTAATGCGCCCATAGACGCCTGAGATAGGCACAGGCTCCCCGTGACCCGAGGGGAAGATCGGATAAAGCGGTAGAAGATGGATGAATGAATGTGCAGAAGTTGTTATTAAGCTTAATAATCACCCTTTATGTACTCCAACACAAAAATGGCCGCAGCTAAAATGCATTCAATCATTCATATATATATATATATATATATATATATATATATATATATATATATATATATATATATATATATATATATATATATATATATATATCAGAAATTGCTGTTTGCCTCTGAAACCAAATATAATGTTGAGGGTCTGGGAGATTTTTGTCTGTCTTCACCCTGTTCCGATTTCAGGTGTTTTTTGTTGTTAAACAGAACATTTTGTTAAATCATTAGAAAATTCTGGTGTGTATTAAATGTAAATACGAATGCAATAGATGAATTACTTTTACTTTTTTTGCCAGTTTGATTGAAACTGTTTCATGAAAAGAAAAGTAGGTCCTGTTTTCCTGTTTAAAAGAACATATATACATATACACACATATGTATGGATATGATATATATATATATATATATATATATATATATATATCTATATATATATCTATATATATATATATATATATATATACCGTAAATTCTGGACTATAAAGCGCACCTGCATATAAGCCGCATCTGCTCTATTTAAAAAAAAAACCAAAAAAAAATAATAAATAAGCCGCACCTGCATACAAGCCGCATCCGCTTTTGAATTGTAAATGTACATGTATGTACCTAAATAGATCCTTTCCTAACCTGTATTTTTTAACACGGTGTAACGGTGGACGCTGCACAGAGACGCGGAGATCCGGAATTCATACAAAACAGGATTTATTAGAATAAAGAACTCAGGAGACGCCGCTCATACGGAGCGGCCAGACAGGCTAGGGAGCCTTGCGCTCTGCGCGCCATAGGACTTGGAAGTCCAGGAATCGGGAACAGACAAAGGTTAGGCATAAACATATATCGAGCGTCCGTGTCCGCGACACTAGGTATGTGCTACGAGCCCGGACGGGGATTGTAGGAGTGAACCGGGCTTATATCGGGAAAGGGAAAATCAAGAACCGCTGAGGCTGTATTGTGTGTGTGTGTGTGTGTGTGTGTGTGTGTGTGTGTGTGGTGTGTGTGTGTGTGTGTGTGCATGTGTGTGTGTGTGTGTGTGTGTGTGTGTGGGGAAAAGAGCAGGGAGGAGAGAGAGCACCGAGCAGCAACTTTGCTGATTAAAACGGGACAGAACCAAGAGAAAATAAGCGCTATTTACAGTATTTATCTTCATTTCTCCTGTGTGTGAAATCACGTCACCTTAACCTTGTAAAGATAGAGTTTGTCCTCCTTCTATCCGCTTCTACCCACTTATATCTGCTAAAGAGGAACTAGCGCATTCTTCTTCTTTGCATTTATTTTGTGTTAGTTTTGATTCTAATTCCGGGTAGAGAGAGCCCCTAGCGGTCGGGAAAAAATCTGCAGAATAGCCGCACCTTATTATTAGCCGCATGGTTCAAAACCTAGGAAAAAAGTAGCGGCTTATAGTCCAGAATTTACGATATATATATATATATATATATATATATATTATATATATATACATATATATATATATATATATAATATATATATATATATTATATATATATAATATAACCACACAAAACACCCACGTCATATCACACACAACAGACACATTCATACACTAGGGCAGGGATCACCAACCTTTTTGTAATGAGAGCTACTAAATGGACACCGAGTCATTAAGGGCTACCAGTTTGAAATACTCCCTGAAATAACAAATTTTACCTTTAGTTATATATTAATTATTATTATATTATTATTATATTATTATTAATGATACTCGTTTATCTATGTGAATACACTTGTGATTTTTGACAGTGACTATCAACAACGAATTAACTACATTTTACATTATAGACGCATCTCACTGATGAGTTGTGCACTTTTTATAGCAAGCCTGAGAGCTACTCATGTGCTCCTTGGGGGCTACCTGGTGCCCACGGGCACCACGTTGGTGACCCCTGCACTAGGGACAAGGTGGCAATCAACCTACCGTGCATGTTTTGGACCGGGGGAGGAAACCGGAGAACCCGGAGAAAAACTTTTTTTTTTTTTTTTTTTTATTATTATTAATATTTTTTTTTAGCTATTTTAGCATTCACTATTCCAGCAAAAAATATGAGACCAAAAAAATGTTGTTTTCTAAATATAAAAATTCTTACCAATTTGTTAATGAGATGATAAATTGACCACCAAAGAGCCTACGTAAGTGTTTTTTATTTATTTATTTATTCATTTTTTATTCAGGACTGTAATGTGGTATGGTACATCGTTTAGCTCCAAAAAGAAAAGAAAAAGAAAGAAAGAAAGAAAAAAAAAAAAAAAAACGATTCCCGCCTGGGGTTTTGAACAACTTGTTGCTTATAAAGTCAGTGAGTCATTACGAATGTGAGAATTTCTCACACTGCGCTTGAAAACATATCTGTCCTTCTCCCTTTACTCATTTGGAAGTTAACCTGATGTCGATCGTAAATCACGCTTAGGGAGGGAAAAAAAAAAAAGAAAAGAAAAGAAAAAGAAAAGCGCCGTATCTCGAGTTGCAAAACGCTTAAGAGACCTATATTTCTGACAGGAGTACACAAAATAAATATTCAAATCATTTTACATTTTGGCACTCCTAATTCCCCGAATAAGCACAAGTCTATCAGGTAGACGGGCGTCGCGCTGTAAATCTATCCAGCCCGAGTGCGGCAAGTCGAGGGTCACTGAGGAGTCATGGGTTTTGAGGAGGTATAAACCTGGTTTCTTTATAGTCATCCCAATTGTTGCGTGTTAGAATTATGTGCATTGTATTAGCTCTAATGAAGGACGTAAATTCTCGTCTTTTTTTAACGAGTGGCCCTTTTTTACGAGGCAGGGGAAATGGTAAAATACGCGCTTTTTCGCGTTAGCCGTGTTCGTCACCCTGCCACCGGAGTTCACACACACTGTTTTCATTAACTCCCGAGACGCCGCTTTTTTTTGTGTGTGTTTTTTCGTCTGCGAACGGCCGTCCCCCCCCCCCCCCCACCCCCCCCCCCGCACCTGACGTATAACAGACAGCTCTACACGAGCGTGTGATTGGTCGATCAAAGTCGACTCGGGATGGGGATTATTACTTTCTCGCCAAACACCGTTCTCTTAAACTTTTAGTGCTTTTAGTGATATGCTTCCGGAACCAATAACTCTCTGTCATACGTCCACGTTGTGAGATGTTACTGCAGAAGAACGCGTAGGCTTTAAAAGATCGCACGGAAATTTTCGATCGGATTATCCGTATGTCCGTTTAAAGATGGTTCCCTTTGTCAAATCGGCCTCTTTATGGCCACATGTAACGGGTTCGAGTTTCCACGACGAGTAATTTGATGCCTGTAAATGTCATTTTCGGATTGATGAGCGCTTGTAAAGTGATGGAATAATATTCAAACTAGTCATTTTCAGTCTCTTTCGAATACGGACCTTGTTCAGACAGCGATAATGTAGAACAAATGTTCGTTGTTAGAATAAGGCGTCAGACATAATCTCACAGATGGGCATGTGAGCGCTATATATATATATATATATATATATATATATATATATATATATATATATATATATATATATATATATATATATATATATATATATATATATATATATATATATATATATATAGGGCTGTCAAAATCAACAACAAAGAACAAAATAAGAACACACGAATAAATAAACGTTCAGTGCATCCACTCACGCTTCGTAAATTCCCCCCGAATTACACCTACTAGCTGCGCATTCACAACAGGTACGATCTCCTCACTATATTAGCGTATATTACCGTATGGAAACTTACGCAAGCGCATCGCATTCCCAAATCCGTATTACGGAAGTTCATTTGGGAATGCAATGCGCTTCCGTATAACCTA
>JACRUU010000010.1:8343357-8355857 GCA_030449085.1 Kryptopterus vitreolus | reverse complement strand
TCTGCTGAATGTAAATCACAGTTCAATGCCCTTCCCGTGCTTTTATTCACTTTAAGCTCTTTCCTACACACACTCACACACACACACTCTTTCTCTTACACGCACATATATACTTGCCGCAAGACGCGCAAATTAGAGAGCGTTTTTAAGGAAATATTCAAAGTGAGGCGGAAGCCGGGCGGAATCGGTTTATTATTTTTGATGTTGCAATTTCTGACACTTTGATGCAATCAGCGAGTAGCCGCAGCCCCGGGAGCCTCTCCAGGGAGCGAACTGTCAGCACCGCGAGGCTGGCGCGAGAGTAATTATCGCAGATCAAACCCTGCTCGTTAGTAGGCAGGGATGGGAGGCAAATGCCAAAAACCAGCCAATGTTTCGGCAAACGCTTGTTCAAGGATATCCTAATTGCTATAAGTGGTTCCTTCAGGACTTGACACATCAAACGCCGCCGGGCCGCGTGATGTCACAACACGTGCTCCACAATGAGCCAACTAAGGGAAGAGGGTGCAGCGAAGAACACAAACAAAGACGGGTTCCTGTCTTTAGAATGACACACACACACACACACACACACACACACACACACATGCCCTGTAGCACATTATGACAAGAAAAAGAAAACACCAACATGTGTCATCTTTCTCATCTTTCCGACCTTCCTCTGACGGTCTTTTCCTTCACACACACACACACACACACACACACACACACACACACACACACACAAACACATACATGTATACACAAAAAAAAAGGCTGCCAACAAAAGCTCTCTCACTATGGCACAGGGTGGATTTGTGCACAAGTGGGATAAAGTGCAAAAGGAAGAATAGATGAAAGCATGTAATAGAAAACTCCCATGGATAATAATAGGGAGTTACAGTTAAAAGACACAAATAAACAGGACGAAACACACCTTTACTCTCCACCCTTCTATATTACAACTTCTATTGTTCTGCAGGGTAGAAAATAGAATGTAATTAGTGCTAAATAAAAAAATAAAATAAATAAACACACCTGATCGTAATCTTTACTGTAGACGAGTCCCAAACGTGTCTCTGCGTGCTGAAGGAGACGCTGTTTATGCATCTTTTACCGTCAGATAAGCGACGTTCTGCATCACACATAAATCACATGCCGTAAATATATATATATATATATTAATATATAAACTGGATAGATATAATATATATATTATTATATATATATTATATATATATATACTATATACATATATACATATATATACATATATATATCTATATATATATATATATATATATATATATATATATATATATATATATATATATATATATATATATATATATATATATATATAGTTTTATTTCTCCTTTAATCATCTAATGAAGGACATTAATGAAGGAATAGTACAATCCGGTGTCATTTAAGATTCATTCAAACCCTGAAATAAACAAAAAAAAAAATTGCATTTAAAAAAAATAAATAAATACAATTATTCTGGAATATTCTCAGTCCGTGGATGTTAACTAGCATGAGATTTGCTCATTATAAATTAGCGAAAAGTCGGACGCATTACTTGTGTACGAATTAGCAGAGAATGTATTTTTTTTACTAATACAAGGTTAAAAAAAATAACAGGAAAAGAAAGTCGTTTTTAAATAGTAGCATGATGGAATAAAGAAAAGAAGCACAAGGGTAATTATGTGTTTATTATGTATCCCGTCTAGCGCTATGGGGTGTCATAATGCTATAATTATACAGGACTTCACATGTAATGCAGGTCATTTTTACTGGTGATCACCACAGCGTTATAATGCCATAGAACATACATAAAAGGCAAGGATATAGCTTTAACTACATGTTAATAAATACAAATATAATTTGGTGTTTTTGAGTTTTTGACAAGTCAGAGGATTCGATAAATAATAATGTCTAATATTTAAAAGGAAACTAATGATAGTGTTGTGTTTAGAATTAATTCTCACCTTTTCTGCATACTAAAACGACTTGACATAGGCATTACCACAGATTTAGCAATTAAATCTAGTTAACGAAGAGAAAAGCTCTAAGATCTGATTGGACGGCGTACATGCTTTATTATTGTATAAGCACACTGATTGGATAGTAGATTCAGCTACATACACAATTAACACAAACAATATAAAGGCAAAGAATAAAAAAAAAATATAAAAACAAAGAAAACATTGTCTTTATTATTACCATTATTGTGTTGTTTGGTGAAATTTATTGGATATTCATATAAGCAGTAATAATAGAAAATGGGATTGCCTTCGTGTTTCTTGTAACTGTTGAAATGTATTATTATTATTATTATTATTATTATTATTATTATTAATAAGTGTATTAGCATTTATTACTATTTTTACTTATTTATTTCCTTCCAATATTCGCTATACAGGCCTTCTGTATTGCTATTCGTTTCTGATTGTACTGATCATTTATTCTTTTCTTTTTTTAAATTTATTTGTCACATTATTAAAGCGCAATAAAAGTAAAAATGTACATGGGCAGAGCATGAGACGGAGATTCTTGTCTCGTTCACACGTGAGAAAATCCTACGTCACTAATTACGCGTCGTAATCGCGGGTCCGTTTATGCCGGCTTTGCAAAAATGATCCGTTTCTCCGTGGTAAATCGGCGTCTCGTGCCATTTCCCGTCCCCTGCCACTTCACTCTTCCCTGGTGTGAATATTATTTTCATATCACCACACAGTCAGGAGTGTGTTATTTCTTCCATGCTTACTGTAACGAGCAGCAAAGTGCCAACTTCCAACCCGGCGCCTCGGTTTATTATTACATCATGACGGACGCGAGCTTTCCTTTACCTCTCGCCATCGCGATCGTTTGGTTAATTGCGTTAATTTTGTGTGTAAACACTCGTTCGAAGGAGAAGTCACAGACACACAGATACACTCTGACAGCACCAGGAACAGTCTCTCACTTCTGTACAGTCATGTCTGTAATTGGTAATGTCTTGGGAGCTTCTTTCTCTCTCTCTCTCTCTCTCTCTCTCTCAGTGTCTTTTTTTTACCTCTCTCTCTCTCTCTCACACACACACACACACACTCTTTCTGTCCATTATAACAGGTCTTCAGGGATTGTACTCAAGTTTAGGTTTGAGAGTGAGCGAGAGATGGGGAAAGAAGTAAATGTCTCTCTAGAGTGTATTTGTGGACTGTGTTTATGGTTTATGCTTTCTGGGATATGGATTTAACCTTCTGGTAAGGCGGGCCAATATGACGACATAATATAGATATTGTGATAAATTATGTACTCAATACTTAATACACAGGCCAACTCTATAACCTGCATTATAACTGATTGGATTTTTGTTTTCTTTTTTTTTGTTATATATAATATATATATATATATATATATATATATATTATATATAATATATCTATATATATATATATATATATATATATATTATTTATTTATTTTTTTTGCCATTTGTTCCTTAATATAAAATCAAAATCATGGTTTATTTAAATATCATTTAGAGGAGTCGTAAATGTTTTTTTCTCACAGATCTGAGCCATTGTTATTTATTAGATTAGATTTAATGCATATATTTCAAGTGACTTAAAACAGTGTAATAAAATAAAGCTGTCATGGAGTCCTACACAGAAACAATAAAACATCCATAAAAAATATAAAAAGCATTAATGTCAGGAAAACAAAAACATGTACGTTTTATCATTTTGAGTAACATTTATATATAAATATAAATGTTACCATAAGGAAAATAGGAAAATGACTGGAAATGTGTTTTAAGTCACTTCCTTTTTTTAAGTAATCTTAAAAAATAGCAAATAAATAAATAAATGAATAAATACTGTGTATATAATTTTAGTCCAATTCTATTCCTGCGTTAAAATGGGCTAGCTGTTAAACCTTGGCACTTATCCAGAGTGACTTCCATGTGTAGAACTGAGCTTATTAAGGACCAACGGCCGAGCTCAAGGGCCTACGTGTGAGCTTAGTAGTGTACGTAACTGATTTCACACAATTAAAAGGTTCAACTTCATTCATTCATTCATCTTCTACCGCTTTATCCGATCTTCCCTCGGGTCACGGGGAGTCTGTGCCTATTTCAGGCGTCTACGGGCATTAAGGCAGGATACACCCTGGATGAATGCCAACCCATTTGCACAGGACACACACACACACTTTCACACACACATTCATACACTAGGGATAATTTTTCCAAGGGGGCCAATCAACCTACCGTGCATGTTTTTGGACCGGGAGGAAACCGGAGAAGCCAGAGAAAAACCCCCTGCGGCATGGGGAGAACATGCACAAACTCCACACACACATGGCCGAGAAGGGAATCGAACCCGGACCCTGGCGGTGTGAGGCGAACGTGCTAACCACTAAGCCACCGTGCCCCCATTATTAGTCATTATTAAAATCTAATATCTAATAATAATATTACACACAGGTTTTGTTACTGACCATCACGGAAAACACGTAGGAAAACTTTATTCGGGGAGTTCGTTCTGCTTACAGCGTCTACTGTTAAACTGACGGGATTCAATTACTGACTACGGTCAGCCCGGCATCCAATAAGTTAAAAATAATTTATTAAAGGAGTCAAATCAGTCCCTGTGGGTTAATATAGCACGGCAGAGTCGACAATGACAGACTCGGCTGCTCCTGTTAGAGGCCCGGCAGAGAGCCATGAGAAATTATGAGCGAGAGTAACTCACTCCTCAGCATAATGGGATTGTAAAGTATGACAATTTCAAGAAACATGCCATAAATTTGTCAAAGCGAGAGACAGGTGAGAAAGAGTGTTACACTAACCCTCTTGATAATGACAGCTGTATTCTGTGTATTGAGTCAGCAAGAGAGAGAGAGAGAGAGAGAGGAGAGAGAGGGAGAGGAGGGAACTAACAGTCGTTTAAATGATGGCGGGGATTAAATCACAGCAGGATGGAGAGTAAAGCGAGCTGACGGATGGAGGTGTAATGAACGTCTGTCCGTCCCGGGCCCGTGGAAGGATGTGAATGCGGTGATGCGCGACTGGAGGAGCTCGTAAAGAAGTGTCTGAATGGACGGCTTTCGGCGCAGAGCAGGGACCAGCCAGGGCCTTTTACGAGCGCCACAGGATTTAACGGGCAATAATGACTGGAATAACCACTTCGAACATTGCAGAGTCCCGTGTGGCGGAGAGCGCAGAGCGAGGTGATATATTCTGGCCGGGGGATGACAGGAGCAATGTTTCAAATAGAAGGAAGGGACAAGGAGAGGAAAGAACACCCTGGAATTCTGTGTGTGTGTGTGTGTGTGCATATGTGTGTGGTTATATATATATATATATATATATATATATATATATATATATATATATATATATTATAATATATATATATATATATATATATATATATTATTTTGCATTTACTTCAAAGTTGAAACATTTTTTTTGTATTTTATTTTTTCCACGGCAACAGAACAGTCATTTGTTGATTTCCCTTTATCATAACTTTCTGGTGGAGGAAAGACTCCTCCGTTAATGCTCAAAACAAAGGAGTGAAATAAACTACTCTTACGGAAAACATCACCATTATAATTCTTTTCTTTGTTTTTTTTTTATTAGATTAGATATCACATGATAAGTAATTAAAAATGTTGATAGAGACCTGTAGATAATGTCATAAAACACACTTCCGACCAGTTACAATAAACTACTCACCTGCAGCGCTAGAACACGCCTTTTCACAAAATCAGATCCCAAACACAAAGGTACAACACAAGACACCAATTTATATTCCCAACATACTATTATATATATATATATATATATCTATATATATATATATATATATCTATATATATCATATATATATATATATATATATATATATATATATATATATATATATATATATATATATATATTAGTGGTTAGCACGTTCGGCTCACCACACCGCCAGGGGTCCGGGTTCGATTCCCGTCTCGGCCATGTGTGTGTGGAGTTTTTGCATGTTTCTCCCCGTGCATCAATGAGGTTTTTCTCCTGGGTTCTCCGGTTTCCTCCCCGGTCCAAAAACATGCACGGTAGGTTGATTGGCACATTGGAAAATTGTCCCTAGTGTATGAATGTGTGTGTGGAGTGTGAGTGTGTGTGTGTGTGTGTGTGTGTGCCCAGCGATGGGTTGGCATTCCATCCAGGGGGTATCCTGCCTTAATGCCCATAGACGCCTGAGATAGGGAAGGAAGATTGGATTAAAGCGGTATATAGGCGGTAGAAGATGAATGAATGAAAATATATACAGTGGCAAGAAAAAGTATGTGAACTTTTGGAATTTCATGGTTTTCTGAATAAATTTGTCAAAAATGTTATCTGATGCTTCATCTAATGTTATCTGGGCTCTGACTTGGCCACTCCAAAAGGCGGATTTTGTTTTTTCTGAAGCCATTCTGTTGTGGACTTGCTC
Organism: Kryptopterus vitreolus; assembly: GCA_030449085.1. NCBI lineage: Eukaryota > Metazoa > Chordata > Actinopteri > Siluriformes > Siluridae > Kryptopterus > Kryptopterus vitreolus. The sequence goes on along the minus strand of JACRUU010000010.1, from coordinate 8,349,402 downwards.
CGGTGTTTTGGGTCGTTGTCCTGTTGCATCACCCACTTTCTACACAGTTTCAGCTGATGTACAGACATTCTCACATTATCCTGAAGAATTGTCTGATATACTTGGGAATTCATCTTCCCCTCAATGATTGCAAGCTGGCCAGGCCCTGATGCAGCAAAGCAGGCCCAAATCATGATGCTTCCTCCACCATACTTTACAGTTGGGATGATGTTTTCATGACGATATGCCGTGCCCTTTCTACGCCAGATGTAGTGCTGTGTGTTTTTTCCAAATAGTTCAATCTTAGTTTCATCAGTCCACAAAACATTTTGCCAATACCGCTGTGGAGTGTCAATGTGCTCTTTTGCAAACTTAAGGCGTGCAGCAATGTTCTTTTTAGTAAGCAGCGGCTTCCTTGCGCGGTGTCCTGCCGTGGATACCCTGCTTGTTCAGTGTTTTACGTATTGTAGACTCATGAACAGATATGTTAGCAAGTTCCAATGATGCCTTCAAATCTTTGGCTGTCATTCGGGGTTGTTTCTTTACCTCATTGATGAGTGTTCGTTGTGCTCTTGGTGTCATTTTGACGGGGCGCCCACTTCTAGGATAGAGTAGCAACAGTCCCAAATTGTCTCCATTTGTAGATTGTTTGCCGAACTGTAGACTGGTGAATTTCTAAAGTCTTTGAAATAACTTTGTAACCCTCGCCAGCTTCATGTAAATCAACAATTCTTGATCGTAGGTCCTCTGAAAGCTCTTTTTGGCGAGGCATGGCTCACATAATCATGTTCTTCTTGTGCAGAGCAAACTCCAAAGGTTTGAGGGGTTTTTATCAGTCAAAGTATCTGTAGTCCACACCTCCAAACTTATTATCTTAACAAGACTCCAGGTGTGCTAAAACCAATTAGCTCCAATTAGCTTTTTTGAGGTCATTAACTCAAGGTTTCACTTACTTTTTCCACTGCCATTTTGAATGTTGAATGATTGTGTTCAATAAAGACAAGAAAGATCGGATTTTTTTTTGGTGTTATTATTTTTAGACACATTGTGTTTGTCAATACCAATGAATTAGATGAAGATCAGATAACATTTTATGACAAATTTATTCAGAAAACCATGAAATTCCAAAAGGTTCACATACTTTTTCTTGCCACTGTATATATATATATATATATATATATATATATATATATATATATATATATATATATATATATATATATATATATATATATATTTTTTTTTTTTTTTTTTTTTTTCAAATTTTTTTTTTATGTGCTTTTTAAGCAACTTCTATCTTTAATCTGTCATAAACAGCAACCCCACCCAGTCCCTGACACGTTCATGACTTCATTTTTGTTTATTTTTGTGCAGATGTTAATCCTAATTTATAACTAACCAGCATCCTTTGGCTCAAGATCATAACACCAATTCATTAGTTGCTGGCACACGAACCAATCCTGATTTTCAATAAACTCTGTAAAGCTGATCGACAGCGGCGAGAGCGGCAGTCATGAAAGAGCCTCTATTTCACAGGCTGGCACCTGTTCAAGCAACCATATGCTGCCATAATCTCTTAAAAAGCAACATCCAAGTCCAAATTTAATTATGTAATAGCCGAAACGCAGGCAGAGTGCAGACGTAGCAGCTCGGCCAGATGCTAAGCAGCCCGGAATTCGCCTTTCTTCCGCTATGAGCTCATAGCGATCGGTGGAGTCTTTGAGGCGATACAGACAGACACATTTATCTAACGTTATGGCCATAATAAATTTGTCACCATCCATATGCCGTTCACATGAGCTCCGTTTACTTGTTGTCCATCAGGCTGGGGAAAGTGACAGGCTTCAGAGAGAAAGATTCACCACTCATAAGGAGTCTCGTTTTAATTTTGCGCTGACGAGTCAATTTCCGCGATTCTTGTTTTTTCGCCGTCGCAAAAACCTCTGCGCGAATTTTTCTCTGATTCATAACACGTATGCCAAGGTCTGATGAGCTGCATCAGGTGTGCATCCTGTAGCCGTAATAGGGAGATTTCTCCATAAGACCATGCAAATTAATCATACAAGCATGTGAAAATCTTCGCTTTTGGATTTATACTTGCGTGTGTTTTAATATCAACGGCTATTTAAAAGGCACTTGTTTCATATTTTACAATAGCGAAGCACCGCATTAAATGCAATATACGTTGATGTCATTTTCAGTACCGACTATATCACAAATCCTGAGGTAACAAGGAATTGATTCATTATTTCCCCCGGAATTGTGCTACTATTTCAATACAAAGTGAGTCGAGTGACTCATACAAAGTGAGTCATTTGATGCTAGCCTTACATTTTACGCACATATACATATGGGATTCGTCAACTGATTATTTAACTGGTCAACTGATAATTTTGCAATACTGCTTAATCTATTGTTATACAATAGAATGTGATTTTACTAAGGTATTAATTATTTATATATACAATATATAGTATATAGTACACTTTTATACGGCAATGATTTGATACTCAGAAATACCACTTTTACTCAATTACACATGACTTATATGGCAATTAATCACTATATGATTATATCACTGAATCTGATATCTCTCTCTCTCTCTCTCTCTCTCTCTCTCTCTCTACTCTCTCTCTATATATATATATATATATATATATATATATATAGAGAGAGAGAGAGAGAGAGAGAGGGATCTGCATAGAAACAGATATAATATAAATAATATATTATTAATTAAAATTTGTATCAAGTATCATCAGGATTTCTTGTATAATAGGTACTGTAATATATACTGTAATAGAACTGTTATATATATATATATATATATATATATATCTATATATATATATATATATATATATATATATATATATATATATATATATAGTATATAGCACGCTAGTCAGAACTCGCAAACCTCATCTGTAGCAAACTGCACAAGCTCAATATATATTCCTGTGGATTTAATAGCTTTATTTTTCTTTTAGTTCCAATACGAGTGACACAGGAGGTGGAACTGAACAGCTGTGGCTGCAGTGAAAGGAGATTTGTTCAGTTGTATTTATTGGCTTTCTTGCATTCAGTCTCATTCAGGTGGTTATAGCATGAAGGATGCCTTCGCTGAACCCTAGCGCGACTGCGCGCCGTCCCATTTAAAGAGGAAAATAACAATCTGCATTGACTTTTAATCAGCAAATAGGAACACAACATGTCACACAACATGTCCCATAGAAGTTTCATCTGAGAAATCAATTTGGTCGCAGAGAATTATCAAGAAAAACTTGACATTATTTGCTCTCATTTGCTTTAATTAGTTTCTCGGCTTTTTCAGGAACTTGTTTTCCTGTAGCAATGGCACGTAAAACGTAACAGCGATGCTTCTCATAGTGATGAAGTGTGCAGGTGTTGCAGCTGTGGCTACAGTGAAAGGAGATTTGATATCGGGTTTCTTGCATTTATTCTCACCACATAATCGACCCGTGTTTCTGTATAATATTGGTGGGTTCTATAACTGTAGCCTCATAAGGATGATATTAAAAGGTGGATTGACAAAGTGTGAAATGCATCCCCTGCTTGTTTATACATATATTTGTTATGCCACTTTTTTTTTAGCACTACTCATTTTTGTTGCTCTCATTGTTCATGTTATTAGACCCTTACTATGCAGTTTTTGTATTGTTGTTTTTTTTTTGAGGGGGGGGTGGTAAATACTACAAAATGTCCTCTATACAAAATATATATATATCTTTTTATTTTTAGCTTTGGATCATTACGGATTATGAACAAAAGAGCATGCTACAGATATTACTGAGTATTTACACGCCCCTGCACTATATGTTTGAACGCAGGTGATAAGATTGTTTTTCCCTTCGCACAATGCACCGAGCTTGCATTGTGCTACAATCGCACCCAGCTTGCTGCGCTGCACGCTGATAGGGCCCCGCATCCTTTTGTCCTCCTAAACCATGTAGGATGTACTTATCTGTAAAACTTCCCCCGCGGCTCAAGATACGTACGCGGCGCTATAAGTTCGGAGAGACTTTTTTCCGTCTAGCCGGTTTCGTTTCGTCGGTAGCGATTAAGATTACAGCTGTAGATTTATCTTCGTACGGCGTTGGGAGGGAAGAAAAATGGAGGGAGGGATAGAAGTTAACGATGTTGCGAAGGGGCACACTTTTTACGTCCAATTCCAATCTCCGTGTAGAATGAAAGCAGGATATGTGTTTCGTGCGCGAAAGTTGCAGAAGTTTCTTTCTTTCTTCCCCCCCCCCTCATAAAAAGCATTCCTAAGCATCGTTGTTCTTAGCGGAAAAAAAAAAAAAAAAAAAAAAAAAAAAAGACCTCAAAGCGGTTAAGATAATGCACAATTGTCGTGTGGATTGAAGTGCAATCTGGCTCCTACTTCCCCTAACAGATAAGTGCTCCCATTGATGAGACCTGGCACCCTGCTCTTATCTCGCAAACACTTTGCGGCAGGAACAGAAGCTCGCGAATAAAAGTCCCGCTAGATTGTGATGGTAATACATCTGCTTAGCGGCAACGTCGCATCTGTTTGGCAAACAATAATGCGGAATGTTATTTCAGCCGCGTAAGCATCTTTATTTTTTACAATAAGTTTACTGGTCTAGATACAGTTGGGAACTATTTCGAAAAATGTTTATAAGTATCATATAAACGCTCAGAGGTGGTTATAGCGTGAAGGATGCCTTGGGTTGAACCCTAGCCGGACCGAGCGGCGGTCCCATTTAAAGAGGAAAATAACAATCTACTTTTAATAAGCAATTAGGAACACAACATGTCACACAACAAATAAACAAAAACAAAAACAACAAAACTGACCTCGCTTTCCTTTAATCAAAGACATCATCTGAGCAAATCTGCCCGGCAACTAAAGAGCACTTTTCACTATTTAAAATCTATTTACTAAATGTGGCATTGTGTTGTGTCATGTGACTCTTTGTTGTTTTTGGGTTCGGACAAACAGTAATTATTTGCCGATGGCATATGGGTGAGAATACAATCGAGTCTGGACTAGTAAACAATGCATGCAAACCACATGTGATGTGTCCTACGCAATAACAATAATAAGGTTTTAACATTAATACAGGGGAGATAGTGGGTCAGGCATGTGGACCGGAAGATCGCAGGTTCAAATCCCACTGCCACCAACGCTGCCACTAGTGGGCCCTTGAGCAAGGCCCTTAACCCTAAATTGCTAAGTCGCTCTGTATAAGGGCGTCTGCCAATAGTGCGAATGTACATTAATATGTGGGTGTGTCCTTATAAATCAAGATAGGGATGTACGATTAATCAAAAGAAAAAAATATCTCGATCCATACATACATGCGATCTCTTATTATCTCTTATTGATGGCGTCTTATTGATCGTAACTACGCGGCACATCGACGCACTATGCGAGGCCTGTGATTGGTCGGCTTGGCGGCGTATTTCCGGTGTAGCGTCATACGTATTCCTCCGTACCGCCAAGTCCATAGTGAAGACAACGCATGGACATGGACCAAGCAACCGAAAGGATCATCGAAGGAGTGAGAAAATAAAGACACCCCTATGACTCTTCACCATTCCAGGAATTGTTGCTAAAGCAGGAACCCAAAACACCAACGAAGACACTCAAACGCCGCGCCACCGCCCACTAGTGTTTGGGAATAGTCACTGCAGATTGACGCAGAAGTATAAACCCGCCTCCCTTCATTCGGATAATGCTACGTTCACATGCTATTGATTTTTTTTTTTAAATAGTTATTAATCGATTATTTTTGTTATTTCAGCACTTCAGCTGATTGCCTTATGTGTTTATTTGTTTGTTTTTGTACTTAAATGTTTGTTTAGTGTTTCCATGGAGAAAAAACATGATTCACAATTTATATTTATTTTAAATACAAACAAAAGGGGCACGGTGGTTTAGTGGTTAGCACGTTCGCCTCACACCGCCAGGGTACGGGATCGATTACCGTCTCGACCAAGTGTGTGTGTGGAGTTTGCATGTTCTCCCCGTGCCTCAGGGGTTTTTCTCCAGGTTCTCCGGTTTCCTCAACGGTCCAA
>JACRUU010000010.1:8328357-8335857 GCA_030449085.1 Kryptopterus vitreolus | reverse complement strand
AAAAAGAAAAGAAAAAGATTAAGATCCTTTCTCATATACGATTCCTGAATCATGACCGAAGGCTGTGACGGAGGTTAGCAGTGACCACAGACCTCACTATTACATTTTTCCCCCGTCTGAAATCCCTTAACCAAATATAGAATGTTTTTTTTTTTTTTTTGGTTTAGGTTTACTATAAAACCAGCCAGAACAGGAATGGGCGACGGAATGTCAAAACAACAACGTCCGCCTCATCTTATGACCTGCCACCTTATTTCCCTTCGCCAAAACAAATGTAAACAAAGCCGGCTTAAAACGGAGATTAAAAACCTAATGCGAGCAAAGTTGGCCTTGCTGTGGAGTGTATTTATTTACCAGCTGGTCAAGTTTACTGTGTAGGGCAGGGTCACATGACCTTTGCATTTTTCGTCATTTTCATGATTTCTAGCATGCACTGAAAGAAGAAGGCAACCGTAGAAAAAAAGAAAGAAGCAAAGTTAAAGAAAAATAAACAGGAAAAGGGAAAGGAAGGAAAGAAGAAAATAACGAAAGAAAGAAAGAAAGAAAATTCTTAAAAGCCAGTAAAAAGATTAATAGAAAGAGAAAAGCGAGAGAGAAATGGGGTCGAAGAGAAAGTAAAAAAAAAAAAAAAGAAACCAGAAAAAAAAGATGGATCTATGCGGGAAGAAAGAAGCCTAGAACGGAAGGAGAAAAGAAAGACGGCAGAAAGAAGGAAGGAAGAAAGAAAGATTGAAAGAAGCAAAGAAAGAAAAATAAATCATGTGAAACGGCAGGAGAAATAGGAAACAGTAAAAAGATTAATAGAAAGAGAAAATAAAGAGAGGGAGGTCTCGAGACCAGCCTAACTCCCTCCAAAAGAAAGAGGGGAGATCGGGAGAGTCGAGAGAGAAAGACAGAAAGAAAGAAAGAATCCTCCCTTCCGAAATCCAAAGAACTCCCGCCTTCCCGAATGCCCGATCAACCGGAAGAAGAAACTTCCAAATTCCTAGCCTGAAAGATCCTGAAGAAGCCTCCGGAAAGAAAGCCCAATCCCCCTTACCCTAATCCAGGACCTGCCAGGGAAAGGACCCAGAACCTCTTAATCGAAAGAAAAAAAAGAGGGAGGGATCGAGAGAGAGAAGAACCTCCCGGCAAAGACCGATGTTTAGAGCGTCTTAGGTCTCTCTAAGAAAGGTGCGGTCGCGGGGACCAGAGAAGAACTCCAGAAATGAAGCCCCGAAGAAATCCGAAAGAAAGAAAGGTAAGGCCTGAAAGGAAGAAAGAAGAAAGAAAGACCTTAAGGAATGGAAAGAAGGAAAGAAAGAAGGAAAGAAAGAAAGGAAAATAAATCATGTGAAACGGCAGGAGAAATAGGAAACAGTAATAAAGAGTAATAGAAAGAGAAAATAAAGAGAATAGGAAACGTACAGAAAAGGAGGATATAGAGTTAACTGTACCAGCATTTAAAAAACAACTACTATTACAAATACAAGAAAGAAAAGGAAAAGGGAAAAAAAAAAAAAGTCTTTCCAAAGTGTCCCAGGAGCACAGAATAGTGGTATTGTTAAAGCGCTCAGTGAGTTTGATGCATGAGCTCCAGCTGAAGACATGCAGATTATTAACCAGCGCCTTAAACAGGATCCTCCATCAGAAATCCTGAAAGAGCTGCGGACAAAAAGGCCAGTCTCTGCTTCTCTCCAGGCCAGGCGCGATAAACATCTGGCCTTAAGCTGAGAAAGGTATGGCAGCGCTGAAGCAGCACTAAGCACGGCCTGGGAGAGACTAATATGAAATACGAGAGCTGTTCCAGCGCGAGCAGAGGCCACCTTAATCACTCGCTAATGCTTATGCCTTTCGCTCCGACGCTATCACTATATAGTTATGAAGTAGTTATGATTTGGTCACTGTGTTACAGCTGTTATGGGATTTATAACGTGCCATGGAAGGAGACGTATTAGTGCATTATAGCGTGGAGGTTGGTAAAGTTTCCTTACACAGATTAAGTTATGGATTTTATTCCATGCAGCATATCGAGGCTGATTATGTCTGCATGTCTGTAAACTGATCTCAGATCTCAGAAGTCATTGAAATTCCTGCGATGACGCCGAAGAAATAACAAATATAACGTGCTAATTTTTGGATTTGGTTTGAATAAAAATGGTTTACTTACATTTCAGTCATGAAAAAAATTTAATAAAATATATAATAAATAAAAAAAATAAAAAAAAAATAAATATATATATATTTTGTATGTATATATATATATATATATATATATATATATATATATATAAAGTATAAAGTATATAAAGCTGTCAAAGTTCATTTATTATTAACGCATAGCACAGATTCACTTTAACAGCACTAATGTTATTAACGTATGATGTAAAGAAGTATCTCACTCTTCCTAAATGTCCCCTGAAATTACACCTACTAGCTGCACATTCACAACAGGTATGATCTCCTCACTACATTAGCGTATATTACCGTATGGAACCTTACGCAAGCGCATTTTTCTTTTGGGAATGCAATGTGATTCCGTATAACCTCACCAGTTTATATGGAAAAGCAACCGGAACAGAATTCTTAAAGGAGCCACGTCCCATAGTTTCATACACTTAAAACCACCACTAAACAACAAAGTAACATTGAAATGAACAAAAATAATATATTTATAATATAATAAAATATATAAATATAAAAATATAATAATTTCCAGTGTAAAATAAATATTAAATGTAATCAATAATTTTATTAAAGAGAGTGATTTGGAGAGATATATATATATATATATATATATATATATATATATATATATATATAGTATTAAAATTCAACATCTGTATTAAAAGCATGAAAAGTATTCATTGATAGTACATTGAAAAACATTCAATATATATATATATATATATATATATATATATATATAAATATAGGACGGATCGAAGAAAAAAAGGAGAAAGATCTATATAAGAAATACAGGGGATATCGTCTATATATCTATATATAATACACTACTTTTAAAATGCAACAAATGATCTCCTACCCTGCAGCTATAAACAGTCGTTTCCATCCCGACCTCCATATTTTACCTTTCACTTAAACACACTGGAGGCTTTAGCTTTACAATTCCCCGAGAAGACATTACAAAGGAAAAACAGGCCGGCAAAAAGGCACTCTTGCTCATTCTGATCAATTTGTACAAGTTGTCACTACAGCATTTATAACTTGGCTTCCAACCAATGGAATGGGCAGAACCATAGGTCAGGCTAAATTGCCAGCATCATCAGTCAGGCTGTATATAATTCACTCTATATAAGTGAAATGTGCTGTTCATAAATCAACAAATGTAATAAAAGTAATAAATGCTAAGAGCGGGATGCTTATGCAAGAGCTGGCTTCTGACTGAAAGCATAGCAACTGTGAAAGGAATTAGCATATAGACTTTTTTTTTAGTAGTATCCGTATTATTATTGCTGAAACGGGACCGCATGATCGCCACATCGCTCTGCATTCCTTTGTTCTTAGAGATAATTGTGAGGTAATGTTATCGTCTGCAACGCAACGCAACAAACAACAGGTCCTGAGTGAGGTTTACTCAATAAGACCTCAACGCGTGAAAGTAATGTCGTGACACTGTATGCTAATGCTGGAAAACCTTGTTAAACCCTGCAGATCCCGGCCTCTGCAGCTTTGTGTACATTCAAACCACTGGAGACGGACTTATTTTGACTAATCTTGTCTAATGCTGCTTCAACCGAAGAAGTGCCGAAAGTTCCCACACGTGCGTCACCACCTTCCGAACGCACATTTGCACTGGTTTTTGTTTATGTAAATCGCACAAACAAACAGGAATTTTCAGACACATTGGTTTTGTTGTCACAATATCTACTCTTAGCGAGGACGCGACTTCCTGACTGATCGCTACAGGCATTGTCGGCTAGTTTAACCTGGCATTAGCAAAGCAAACGTCCCGGCCAAGCGCTTCTGTTTATTCATTTATTTTGTCGCTTAATAGACGGCGTTTGAGGTTTCGCTGGAAGACAAAGGAAATACAAGTCTTTGTTTACTTCGGAAACATTTGACTGAGGCAGGGCCAAAGTGCACGTCCCCAAGTGTAGTCTGGTGGGCTTCCAGTATTCAAACGCTCACTTGGGTATCGTGTTAACTGCACTCAACAGAATCAGAAGGTGAATGTGATGATCTCGCCTGATTTTTTATATTGGACCCAAATTGAAATACCGAAGATCTAAAACACACACGTGTCAAACCCCAGACCCCCATGGGGCCGAATACGGGCCGTCAAGAGATTAAAAGGTGTATGATTGTCTTAAAATATGGTGATAAAATATGCTTACATTTACAACATTTGGCAGACGTCCTTATCCAGAGCGACTTACAACTGAGCAATTGGGGGTTAAGGGCCTTGATCAAGGGCCCAGTAGTGGCAGCTTGACGGCGGTGGTGGAGTTTGAACCCGTGATCTTTTCCGGTCACGTAAGGGGGCACGGTGGTTTAGTGGTTAGCACGTTCGCCTCACACCTCCAGGATCCGGGTTCGATTCCCGTCTCGGTCATGTGTGTGTGGAGTTTGTGCATGTTCTCCCCGTGCATCAGGGGGTTTTTCTCTGGGTTCTCCGATTTCCTCCCGGTCCCAAAACATGCACGGTAGGTTGATTGGCACCTTGGAAAATTGTCCCGTGTGTGTGAATGTGTGTGTGTGTGTGTGTGTGTCCTGCGATGGGTTGGTAGTCCATCCATCCAGGGTGTATCCTGCCTTAATGCCCATAGACACCTGAGATAGGCACAGGCTCCCTGTGACCCGATGGAAGATCGGATAAAGCGGTAGAAGATCGGTAGAAGAAATGAATGAATATATATATATATATTCCCACCATAATGCTGATGTGGCCCCGCTAAAGGGTCCAGGAGGCTAATATGCCCAAAAGGTAACAAATGCTTAGTGTATAAATATGACCTAATAATAATATCAATATCAATCAATCAATATTTATTTGTATAGCAAAACCATACAACAACCTCAAGATGAAACCAAAGTGCTTTACAGCAATAAAAGGTCATTAAAACAAAGTCTATATAACAATATAAATTAATTAAAAATAACAATAAAAGGACAAAACACAGAAAATAATAAAAAGCAAAAGGCCATTTTAAATAAATGTAATATATATATATATATATATATATATATATATATATATATATATATATATATATATATATATATATATATATGATATATATCATTATTGTGTGTGTGTGGTGTGTGTGTGTGTGTGTGTGTGTGTGTGTGTGTAAAGTGTATAATAAATACCCCTCCTAATAATAATATCATAAGAATATAATAATAGTAATAATAATAGTAAGTAATAATCCTAGTAATAATGATAATAATAATAATAATATAACCTAATAATAATAGTAATAATAGTATATGAATATTATTATAAGTATTATTATAAGTATGGTTTATTTATTACTGGTTGTTACACATGGACATGTGATTGTTTTTTTTTTTTTTTGTTTTTTTTGGACAATCATGTCTTATTATTTATTATATCATAGAAAAAAAGTTAAATAATTAAACCACAAGAGGCCAATACAGATATATTAGCAGATGTGTGTATGTCTTTATTGCGTATATGCGTTGTGTGTGTGTGTGTGTGTGTGTGTGTGTGTGTGTGTGTTTAAGTCTGTCTATTACGGAAGGCGAAATGATAACTTCCCTATTAAGCTCATTTGCTTTTTTTTTTCTCTGAATAATGAATGTCTGGTGGAATAGCCAGGAGATTTACAACTCAGCCTATTAATATAACATCCTTTTTTTTTCTTTTCGTTTTTTTCTCTCGTTCTATTCTTCAACAGTTTTAAGATTTAACTCACTAATCAGGGGAGAACAAAAATGTTCAAACAGACACATATCCCTGGCTATACACACACACACACACACACACACACACACACAAAAGCCATCAATACACACTCGCACTCGTATACAGAAAAGAAAAGAAAAGAAAAGAAAAGTGGAGAGGATGGATGACATTGCAGAACAAACTGAGTAGTCTTTCATACACGCTTGTTTTATTCCAGTACGTTTTGTAATAAGTATATGGAAAGCTATTTCACATTCATGCACACACACACACACACACACACACACACACACACACACACACACACACACACACACACACACACACACACACACACACACACACACACACACACACACACACACACCACACACACACACACACACACACACACACACACACACTGGCAGGGGTTTCAATAAGCTCGCTGCCTTTCAAAGTGTTTTCAGTGTTCGACAAAATTACCATATGAGAAGCAATTTACACCCCTACCAAATATCTCTGCGTTTCCATGAAAGTTCAGTCCAGCCTTATGATGGTACAAAATGAAAAGCCTGCCTTACTTGTTGCGCGCAATTAAACCGGCGCGCGAGACAGCCGGGGCAGTTTAACATTTCATAGGGGCCGTAATTATGCTTTAACTGTTAGAAAGTGGCGTCCCCGAGGAACCAATTACTTGAAAAGCGCTCATCACATGCAGAGGTTATATACAAACAAATCCTTCAAGCACAAAGTAATTGTTTAAACATTAAAAGGGATGAATTCGCCAAGCCATACCAATCAGTTTGGTGAAGCTAATTACCGAATAAGAGCGAGAAGACAGGCCGTGTTAGATAATTATGACACGCCAGCGCACACCTCAAACAGAGAACGAGAGAGAGGGGGAGAGAGAGAGAGAAAGAGAGAGAGAGAGAGTTAGCCTCTGGCTGCTTGTATAGAGGATGTGATGATCGGGGTAGATGAGGACTAATCAGCGGTTCACAGTCAGACTACACAGGAGGCTTATCAATAGAATTACAGCTTCAAAAGTCGCTCACGCTTATAACCATCTGCAATCCTTCCCCACACCCCCACACCCCCCCTCCTTGTTCGGTTGGTTTTATTATCGTGCCATGTGATTTATTCTGTTCATTTCGAATCAAATGCATGTAAAAAAATAATAATAATAAATAAATAAATAAAAACAACAGGGCGTTGAAATGCGGTTTGTTTATACGCTCATTCTGATTATTGATTTATACACAAAGGTTGGCATCAAATAGAGTTAAAAATAAATAAATAAATAGCACATGCAGATGCATTTTTTCGGATGCAAATGTAAATTTCTAGTGTTTTTTTTTCAATAATCCACTTATGGTGAGCATCACAATACACATCCCTGTATATTAAGTGTAGGTCAGTGTTCGAATCCCGAGGTTACCCCTATATGTACTGTGCCTATGGGCTCTCGTTGATGCTTCTGTTTGTACTTTTAATTGTTTTTATTGATATTGCTGTTTATTGTTGTTTTACTGGTTGTTCTTTGATGTACGGTGATTCGAAAGGCTCATTAAATAAAATGTATTGTTATTAGTAGCATTGTTATTCTAATTTAATTGAATGGAAATATGCTCAAATGTACGTTTACT
>JACRUU010000010.1:8298357-8323357 GCA_030449085.1 Kryptopterus vitreolus | reverse complement strand
TGAACAACCTCTCCTCGTGCAGACCCGAATAAGAAAAGGAAATGTGAAAAGGTTTTAGCACGGTAATAACTCTAATAAGGACGATTTCTCTCTCTCTCTCTCTCTCTCTCTCTCTCTCTCTCTCTCTCTCTCTCGTCCCCGTGATATCTGACGCATTTCCTTTTCGAAACAGGAAACGACAGAGAGTGATTTACACGAGCAATCAGCAGCGTTCCAGTTACACAAATCCTGCAAATGAATTTGTAATCTGTGCACTCGATGTGAATTGTTTTGCGGCCTGTAAATGAAATGAACAATTGGTATAGGTGGGAGGGAGGGAGGGAGGGAGGGAGGGAGGGGCTTGAGGGTGGGCGGTCGAACGCAGGCATCCACTAGGGGCAATACAGAGCAATAAAACGCAAGCCTGTAAAAATAGAAATTGAATAAATCCTTCATGAAAAAATGGACGAATGGATTATATAATCCCGAAATGTGTCCATGGTAGATTCAGAATGCAAACCAAGACTTCATTTCGCCTCTTCGGGTTTATTTGGGGTCCATCCCGAGAACAATGGGATACACCGTAGATGAGACTGGAACTCATGTTGATAAGGCATTCTTACTATATTTACATTTATAGGCATTTTGGCAGACACCCTTATACAGAGTGACTTACAGACTTACAACTGAGCAATTGAGAGTTAAGGGCCTTGCTCAAGGGCCCACTAGTGACAGATTGATGATTGTGGGATTTCAACGTGGTGCACAGGGGGGCGTTTCACTGATAACCTAGATACCTGGTGGTCCCTGGACGAAACTATGCATTGAGCGAGTGACTATCAGGGTCTGTACACATTATATTTCTAGCATAAGCGTCATCACACAAAGTTGTTTCTTGATGAAAGCATAAAAACAGATAAAAATAGGTACAAATAAATAAATAAATAATAAACCCTAAAGACGAAATTCCCGGTAGAGTAGGTTTAATTAGATCTCGGAAAAAAGGAACGGCGCGGCATTAATGCAGAATGAGGGGCGGGGTTAAGGTGGAATACAAGGCTAGGAAGGTCTTTTTGTCAATATTCGCGCCTGCATCTTTGACAAATCAAAGCGAATAAACAATGTCTTCGACGGGCGAAACCAGGCAAAGGTTGTGAGGGGAAAATAAATAAATAAATAACAAGCCGTCTGAAAGTCGCGCGACTCGTAAACTGCTCCGCTCTACACCGAAATGCATCCCGACACATCCATCCACCCCCATCCCATCCCATCCCAACCACACAGGCGTTTACACTCCCTTTCTTTGCCCTCTCTCTCTCTCTCTCTTTTTTTTCTCTTTCTCTTTCTTCCTTGAACTTCCTTTTCTGTTTTCGGATGAGAGTCATGGCGGCGCATTTTGTGTCTAACAAGAGTGTTGAAAGCGCGAGCAAAGCAAAGTGTTTTCTTAGGAGCAGCCGCTGCACCTGCAGACAAAGACGTACGCGCTCAGACACGTGCGCGCTCACAAGTCAATTATAATTCTCTAATGCTCAGCGAGGCGCTGTCAGAGGCGCATTACATCCGCTAACGCGCTAGCATCTCGTAGCCTCGCAGAGAAAAGCGAGCATCAGTCTGGGGGGGGGTGAGCTTTTCAAACTTTTCAAGTTATGAAAGCTCCCCGCTAATTTATGATGCCTCGCATTGCAAGAAAAGAGAGAATGTATAAGAAAGCAGTTGTTTTGTTGTCGTTTTTTTCTTTTACTTCCATGTCACACTTTTTTTTTTTGCTGTTTTTTTGCGGTCGTCAGGTGCACGAGCGAGATTAGCGCCTCTTTGTTTTGCATCCTCGTGGCTGTTAGGTGATCTTGCAGGGCACACAAACGAAACCAAAGATGCCAATTTATCACATCGTCTGCTACGGCGTGTTTGTGAAATCCGAAAGCAAAATGTTTTGATTCGGCTGCAAAGGAAACTAGAAGGAAGCAGTCGAGGCATCAATCACAGGCAATTTGAGCATGTTATCTTGCTCTGCCTCGCTTTTTGCCTCTTCTTCCTTTCCTTTTTTTTTACCGCGTTTCATGAATAATTTCGTGCCGCGCGCCGAACGCGCACCCCCGGCGCGGCCTCACGTGACTGCGGTAAAAGAGTGCGAAAACGTTCCCGGAAATACAAAATTACGGACTAAACTCTACACAAATCAAATAAATAAATATTAGGATTGCTCTAGATAATAACACAATGCAATAAAAAGCATGTGTAGGATATCATTTATCTGGAAAAAAATAGATCATTTAAAAATATGGATTTTCATTCTTTTCATTCGGAAAAAAAATAGTTTTTATATTTCATTCATCATTCATCTTTACCGATATATCCGATCTTCCCTCAGGCGTCTATGGACATTAAGGCAGGATACACCCTGGATGGAATGCCAACCCATCGCAGGACACACACACTCACATTCCCACACACATTCATACACTAGGGACAATTTTCCAAGGTGCCAATCAACCTACCGTGCATGTTTATGGACCGGGGAGGGAAACCGGAGAACCCGGAGAAAGGAGAAAAAACCCCTGAGGCACGGAGGAGAATGAGAGAACGAGAAAAACCCATGAACGGTGAACACAAACTCCACACACACTTGGCCGAGACGGGAATCGAACCCGGACCCTGGAGGTGTGAGGCGAACGTGCTAACCACTAAACCACCATGCAGCCCAGATTTTTATTTTAATAAGGTGTATATATATATATATATTTTTTTTTTTTTTTTTATTTATTTATTTATTTTTTTTTTTTTTACATATATTTCTATATTCTACTAATTCCGGTCAATAAAGGCAACAATCAGTAAATACAGTCGCCTGCAAAGAAATATAGCTTTAAAACATTACAGAGAGAGAAAGAAAACCGCAAATTAACGTATAATGCAATGTTATTATGTTGAAAGTTATAGCGTGCGTTATTAATGCTACTTGCGAGACTTTATAACAGGACAAATAAACAACCTGCATAAAGGATAAGAGCGCACCACGTCATCAATGCACTGATCACGTGTGGTTCATAAATATTCGTATGCGAACTTATAAGTGCTAAACAAAAATAAACCGAGCAACAAACAAACGTGTGCTTAGAGAGGAACGCGCGGCAATAGGTAGTGACAGATAATGAGAGGGGGGGGGAAATAATAATAATAATAATAATAATAATAATAATAATAATAATAATAATAATATCATTACATATCTTTAAAAGCAGTGTGAGTAGCAAAAGTCCCTGTAATTTACTTTCTAGCGTCGCACGCCGTGTGGAAAAGGAGACGTGCGAGGAGACGCGAGGCCTTAAATACCAATTACACTAAACACAGTGTAGATGACACTTAATTTCTTGAAGGAGAGAGAACAGTTGCAAAGGAGAGAACAGTACAAAATAAACCTGCACACACACACACACACACACACACACACACACACAACACACACACACACACACACACACACACAGGAACGGCGGTCGGCTGTACACGGTCATGTTGTTTTCTTTGATGGTGTGCCAGAACAGACACACACTGAAACCGTTTTACACTGAGTGTATAAAAAGAGAGATGAATTCACACTTCACACACCTCAACGCGGTCTCCACCGAAAGAGTACGAAAGAAACGTTTGCCGTTTGTTTAAAAAGCCGGTCGTAAATTACGATCTCGGTATTTGACAAACACTGAGTAATAATTAATAAGTGCAGATCTTTCTATTCATTCTGAACAAAGGTAATGTCTTCCTTTAGAAATTCCAGATGTTTAGATGTTTAGTAACATGCACGAATGTGACACAGATGATTGGGTGAACGTCTGGGTTCTACTGGGTTCATCATTTGTACAAAAACAAAATAAAAAAAAAACAAACAAAATTATTAGTATATATATATATATATATATATATATAGTATATATATATATATATATATATATATTATATACACATACACACATGTTGTTTTGTTATTAAATTCCACTATACAACTGCCAATCGTGCAAATCAGCATTCATTCATTCATCATTCATTCATTCATTCTTCTACCGCTATATCCGATCTTCTCTCAGGTCACGGGAGTCTGTGTCTATCTCAGGCGTCTATGGGCATTAAGGCAGGATACACCCTGGATGGAATGCCAACCCATCACAGGACACACACACTCACAATCACACACACACACATTCACACACTAGGGACAATTTTCCAAGGAGGGGTGCCAATCAACCTACCGTGCATGTTTTTGGACCGGGGGAGGAAGGAAAAAAAGGGGGAGGAAACCGGAGAGAACCCGGGAGAAAAAAAAAACCCACCTAAGAGGCACGGGGGGAGGGAGAACATGCACAAACTCCACACACACATGGCCGAGACGGGAATCGAACCCGGACCCTGGCGTTGTGAGGCGAACGTGCTAACCACTAAGTTTCACTTATTTAATAGATAGTCATTCAGAGAAGGTGCACATACAGGACAAGCTGAGCAAACTGACCTCCGACTAAACATTTATTTTTTATTTATTTATTTATTTATTTTTAAATAATGAAAACACCTCGTGCATGAATTCCCATTCACCCCCACAGACTTGTAACATCCGGCTGGGTCTCAAAATGACGTAACGAAAACCTGTTGTCCGATGTTACGTTAATCTTCTCTCTCATTAAAGCACACTGTATACGAACAGATGCGGGACCTCAGTGGACTTTTGTCAATGCAGCGTCGGGGGGCTTCTCACAGACCGCGCTGTCTGTCAAAAACCGTTTGCGTAATATAAACAGTGTGATATTACAGCGAGATATTTTGCTAACGCGAGGAGCGAGAACGACGGACTCCGCGGCTGCTGACGGATAACACGGATATTAAACAGAAGACACGTTTGTTTGGTGAAAATGTCTTTCAAAGGAGCCGGTCTTGACCCATTAAGTTGCAAAGCATGTGTTTGGGATGAAACAAGAAGGTGGAGGGGAACATGAAGAAAAATGTTTGAAACGTTGCACAGTGAGTAACCCAAGCTCGGGATCGAGGTTCCGTAGTGCATTTTCAGAGGTAACCTTCGAGTCTTTAGGGACCCAAATACAAACAGACTGAATGTGCTAAAGCAGCAAGAAAAACATTACACATTACTACATAAAGTGTGTGTATGTGTGCGTGTGTGGTGGTATAGATATAATATATAGATATATATAGATTATATATTATAATATATATATATATATATTAGATAGGATATATTATATTTATACACACACACACCCCACACCCCAATTTAAGTATATAATTTATGTTTATATTCTCTTGCTTTCTTGCTGTAATGAATTACTGTTACATTTATTATATATATATATTATATATATATATACACACACACACACACACACACACACACACACACACACAACACATATATATACGGATACATACATGTAATCGGTGTTACATAATGTTATTACAAAATAGATGTAACAGTAATTCTGGATGCTACTGAGAAAAAAATTTAAATATTGCAAATAGTTGCCTCCGAGGAGAAAAATTTTAATCGCCCGTTACATTTGAACAATTTTATTTCTATGTAAAATCAGCGCTTTAGATGACGGCATACATAATTTACAACGTGATTTTTGATTTGAATGATGACGATCTGCTGCTGTTTAATTTAAAGATTTTTTTCTTATTATAACTTTTTCTCTTAGAGCGTTAACTTAAAGTGCCACCTAGTGGACAAAATGAAAGTAATCAAAAAGTAATTTAATCACTTACTTTACTTTTATAAAGGGATATATAGATATATATATATATATAATATATATATATATATATATATATATATATATATATATATATATATATATATATATAGGGACATTGTGCCTTCACAATAATTTTCTAATAGTCTGTAATAGACTAAATTCCATTATGATGAAAAGCAGGAAATTAACACCTATCATATACAGTGACTTTGCGCCATTCTGAATGACAATGCTATTTTATTCCATATTATTAAAATAATAATAATAATAATTTTTGATGGTACATTTTTCTTCAAAAAAAATCACAAGTTCTTAATAGATCTTAATAGTGTCATCTGACCATGTGTTCAGTTTGAGTAAACGGTAAAGTTTTCAGGGCCATATTTGATATTATTGGGGGGAAAAAATATATTTATTTTTGCGGCACAATCACGGGACATCGTGTTCGCATCGTGTCAACAAAAAGCGGGAATGCTTTGGATGTTGCAGTCCTTTCATCACAAATCATATTAACAACATATTTAGCATTTGTTTGTTCAAATCTGCAAAACAATTACCTCATACTTCCACCATTTGCACATAGACAGCAGTGGAACAGTCTGAACACCAGAAGGCTGACAAACTCTGACATCCGTCGCTGCGATCTCCAGGTGTGTGTGTGTGTGTGTGTGTGTGTGTGGGGTTGTTGGGTATAGGTTCGGGGCAACGGCATTGTAGGACGCGAGGACGGTGCGACGGGGCCAAAAACAACACAGACACTTTACCCTGAGTTGCACGGCACTTCCTGTTGCTCTCTGTGATCGCGCGGCCATTTTTTCCGCCGGGGCTTTGAACATGAGCCGCACGCATACATACATTCATACAGAGATCCACAAGGGGAAACCCACACCAGTGTCCATGAATTAACCGCTAAAAGGCAAAGAAAGTCAAACAGACATGAAAGCTAATGGGACGGAGTAGTATAAGTGAGTGTGTGTGTGTGTGTGTGTGTGTGTGTAGCTAGCCTGGATTTCATGGGCTGCTCTCCAAGGGCTTGAACTCTGACTTGTTCTATAGCTCATAGTTCACCATGTTGTACACACACACAGCGGTTTCTTGCGAAATGACAGGATGTGTATGTGTGGTGAGGGGAAGATTTGTGCTACACTGAAGTCTCCCCCACTAATGAGTTTGGGTTAATTGGTCTCGTTACTGTTAGGCGAAGGATGCAAGACACACACACACACAAACACAAACACACACACGCACACGAGCGCTCGTGTAATTGCCACAGCAGCTAAAGGTCATTAACACCGGCTCTGGTGCTACATCTCATGTGGGATAATGGGCAAAGAGAAGTTAAAAAAAAAAAGAGAAGAAACATGTCTAGATGTAGATCCTCATTAGAGTATTTTTGTTTTCTAATTCGTGGGTTTAAATGTTTGGGGAGAGAGGGGGGGGGGGGGTTATTTAAAAAAAAAAAAAAAAAAAAAAAAAAAAAAAGCTAATTACATAAGAGTACAGAGTGTACGAAAACATGGAAAACATTGATCAAGTTGTAATAGGAACAATGTTTCATATGGCTTGTTTTGTAAGGAAAGCGAAAGAAAAAGAAAAAGGAAAAAAAAAAACGGATATTTCCAAGCAAATGAAATCATCACTCTTGTTAGTGCGAATTATCAGCATTATCGTGATCACTGTCATCACATCATCTGTAACATCTGGCGCGGATCTCCTTCAATTCTTTTTTGCTCAAGGCTCCTCTTTCTCTTAAAAAAAAAAAAAAAAAAAAGGAAAAAAAAAAAAGAAGAAGAATACAGGACGAGGCACATGTTGCTGGAGCTGCGGCTCTGTGATGTTGCGAGATGTTAAGCTTAGCCTGGACGCTGTGGGACTGGAAAGGAAGCGTCACCTGTTCGCCAGATACTCGCGCCTTTATTCAATATTCTAATAAAGTCGAGACAAGAAAGCGAGCGAGGAGAAGGAGAAAAAAAAAAAGAAAGAAAAAAAAAAAAATCAAAGCGCTTCCTGTCTGCCCCGTCTGTGGAACGGCTTCTGAGGAACGAGGGGGGCTTATTTTTAGATCGGATCTAAGCTTAAAACAGCTAGTGGCCAGGCCAAGGCCCACAATGCACCGCGGGCACGCACTGTCGCCGGCTTTTTTTCGCCTTGATGATGTCATCACTAGCCCTTGTTGTAGTAACATTGCACGCGATTCTGTCAGGTATACCTTTTATTATTTATTGTTTTGGTTTGTTTTTGTTTGTGTCTTCTACGGTGAAATGAGAAGTGTGATTTTTGTACTGTTTACCATTGGGATTTGTATATTTTACCAATAAAAAGATATTGAGCAAAAAAATAATAATAATAATAATAAAAAAATGAATTTATTTATTTCTTGACTACATGCTTTCTTTCCTTTTTGACTGTATGATGTCATGCCTTTCTTACTTTTCATTTGTTTCCCCGTTCAAGCGGGGTTTTTTTTTCCCCTTCGTTTCTGTGTCAGCCGAGCCCTGAGAGTGTTCTCCTTTATCGCAGCTCTTACAGAGAACATGTTTAATTCATTATTAATTGATAGGGGGGGCTTGTGTATTCATGAGTGTGTAGTCTTACCTTTAATGTAAAAGTGCTCCGGTCATGATGGGGGGGGGGGGGGGGGGGGTGGATGGTGCAAGAGCCAGGCAGCCAAAGCACACACACACACAAACACACAGATTGAGAGAGAAAAAAGAGAGAGAGTTAGATTGTTTTTCTACAGGGAGAGAGTGGGTGGTAATTAATTCATCATCCTTTCACTGACTCTGTTGTGTGTGTGTGTGTGTGTGTGTGTTGTTTAGAAAGGCGACTGTGTACAGTGAGACCCCCTTTCAGTGTTTGTTTAGCAATAAGATCTAAGCTGTAAAGAGTGGACAGACAGCTGCTCGGCTCTTGGGGTGCTTTATTCTCTGTTTTACTGACCGTCTATTCCTCAAGTGTCCTCAAAAACCACACACACACACACACACACACACTGTCGTTCCCATTACTAGGTAGACGTGTGATATAGAAACAGAAATGTTTATTTTTGTTTTTCCACACATGACAACTTGGAATGTAGCACATCCACCATTTTATGGTGGGTTTGTAAATGTTTAATATTGGATGTAGCTTAGATCGTTTTTTTTTTCCTTCCACTGCGGCATCAACTCCAATATAAATCTGACCACTTTTTAGACGTATATGTTACTGTTTACATGCTTCTTTCGCACATCCCAACACTGCTGCTGCTGCTCTAATCGCTTCTTTTGCACATCAGTGTCACTAATTGTTTACATTTATTGCTTGTCAAATTTGCACATTGTACTGCATATATATATATATATATATATATATATATATATATTACAAATAAAAATATACAAGCACAGTGTAGTAGAACAGACAGCAACGAACAGTTGCAAGGACAAATAACTACCTACTATGTGCTGTATATATGTTGCTGTTATTTTTGTATTATATATATATATATATATATATATATATATATATATATATATATATAATATATATATATATATATATATATATATAGGTTTTGAAAAAAATAAATATCCAAACAAAGCCAGACTTCATAAAACAAAAAAATATTTTATACTGCTTTAGATATCAAATATATACCATAGCTTTGACATGACACACTGGCAAGAGGCAGGGTTCGAAACCCACAACCCTGGAGGCATGAGAACTAAGCCACTGCAATGCATATATATATAATATATATATATATATATATATATATATATATATATATATATATATATATATATATCTATATATATATATATATTTATACACCACACACACACACGCATATGGTTTAAGGCACTCAGCTACTGACCGGTTGGTTCGAGCCCCAGCATCACCAAGCTGCCACTCTTGGGTCCTTGAACAAGGCCCATAATCCCCTGTGCTCCAGGGGGGTACCGTATCATGGCTGACCCTGCGCTCTAACCCCGGCTCCCAAAACAAACTGGGATATTCTGTAATGTATACATGACAAATAAAGGCTCCTCTATTGGATGATGAAATCACATACGTGGTAAGAATAGCACCAGTTTGCCTCATTAGCCTCAAAAATGTTTTGATGCAACCTGAGAGATATAATGTCACATGTGTGCAACAGTTGGTGTTTTATATGGACTTGGGGCAAGAGCGCACACACACACACACACACACACACACACACACACCACACACACACACATACACACTTTCTTTTTTCACTCATCCTCAAGAAAAACACTTTATTGCCCATTTACCCGCTTACCCAGACACTGACATCATGACCGTTCCTCACTCTACACACCCCGCCCTCCTCTTTATCTCCACTCTCTGGTCAGGTAGAGGTCCCCCTCTGACTCCAGGTCAGCACTGTCAACTTGTAGCAGTCGTAAATTTGGACGCCCACTTCATTAGAGTGGCCACTGGGTCCGAGCTATAACTCATTCCGAGGTATTCGGTTCCCTTTCAGAGGCGATATATACCCTACACACATACACATCACCCACATGCAGAGAGAGAGAGAGAGAGAGTCAGGTATGCCGGGCTACGAGGTCAGGTGGTCAGGGTGATATACTGCCACTCCATCTTTCAAACCAGCGCAATGAATCAAGCTCAATGAAACAGAGCCGAACTTGTTATCTTTACGCTGTGACAAGAAAAACAGCGCTCAAGTGTCACGGGCTATTTATGATTATCTGCAGTCAAGCGGAGGTTATACACACCAAACACAAGGCTTTGAGAAACGGATGTACGTGTAAATGCGTAACATTAGGTAGAATTATAGCAGTACCTACAGGCTATTTTGAAACATACAGATTTGCAGATAAACAGATGTAATAAATGAGAAAACAAAACAAAAATAATAAATAAATAAACAGGGACTTTGCCACTTCGCCCATGTCACATGTTTAATGCGTTAAGTAGGAACGTAGATGGAAAAAAATGGAGGGGAAAAAAACTGAACCGTTTTAGGAAAGAAAGAATGTTTAAATTCGTCAACAAATCCTTGACTAAACATTCATATAGTTACAGGTTAATACATAGCTTGGGGTTCCTACGACGAAAATGTATATTATATATGTATATATTGCATATTATATATGTATGTGTGTGTGTGTGTGTGTATATGTATATATATATATATATATATATACACACATATATATATATATATATATATATATATATATATATATACAACATATACATATATACATATTTTTCCCCCTCCATTTTTTCCCATTTACGTTCCTACATATTAGAGTTATATATATATATATATATATATATATATATATATATATATAGCGGACCGTGCATTTCATACCTATGTCTTCAGTAGGTTATCAAAAGCATCTTATATGCAGATATATATATATATATATATATATATATATATATATATATATATATATATATATATATATATATATAATATATATATATATATATATATATATACGACACAATAAATGCATGTACTGAATAAACAAACCAGAGGCGAACTACTGCAGCTCCAGCCGTGAATAATAAACTTGCAATATTATTTAGGAAAACAGCAGCATTTTACTGACCAACAAAATCGGGATTGTTTGTAAATAAACTCCATCCTCCTCTCTTTCCTCAAAAGCAGTTGCTAACGTGAAAGAGGCGGAGAAATCCTCTTCCTGGTCGTGACAGGCGGAGATTCGGAGTTTCCAAACTTTCTTAACAATGTCCGGATTTTCTTGAAAAAGTCCGACTTGAAAATGGCCTTGAAAGTAAATCTGCCATTTAATCTGTTTTTTTTTTCTTCTCCTTCAGCCATTAGTGGGGCGACAAAAATAGCTCAATTGGACCCAATCTAGATTATCCAATCAACGGCTCTGAATACGGTGACGTCATACGCCTGCTAGAGGGCGCTGGTGACGCCAACTCAAAATCTGATTGGTTGATACAGCAGTTTCCTCAACATTTATTATTATATATGTATATACACGCAAACACACACACACACACACACCACACACACACACACACACACACACATATATATATATATATATATATGTGTGTGTGTGTGTGTGTGTGTGTGTGTGATCCATATTGAAGTACATAAAGGCAATCTGTATGTATAACTTAGTAAAGCACAAAACATATCAGTACACATATACACTCGACAGGGTAATGGACTTCATCACACACACACACACACACACACACACACACACACACACACACACACACACACACACACACATATGTCCAGATAAAAATACCATATAAATAATCACATAACGCGGTTCACATGAACACACATAAACGCACACCCAGACTATAGCTGAGAATTAAATGCTGATCTAGATCCCCCAGTGGCCTACCACAGGCTTAAATGCTGAATCTCTTTCTCTTAAACAGCTCTGGGCCTCTGGGTTTCTCTGTAAGAGGGTGGAGAGATAGAGAGAGAGCCAGAGAGAGAGAGAGAGAGAAAGAATCAAGATGAATCAAGTGAAAGCATGGTTGAGACACACCACAGACGAGATCATCGTCTTTTCCATCCTGCCAGACCTCCATATACTTTTCACTTTAATAATCCCGACTGATTACGACCGATGGCAGAAATATGCCAGAAATGGGTTTCATATAAGAATATTTCAGTCACGACACTATTATTGTTATGGCTGGTTCAGTGCTTATGTTTGTGCTAATGACCAGAGGAATGTAACATCTCAGGGCTTCCGTCGAGCTACTGCTGGGCCACCGAGGAGAAATCCAATCTCACAGATCGGAGCTTTGTATTTCCTTAAGCGTATTCATCAAACTAAATGTTTAAACACACAAATGATTTGTATAGTCTATTCGGACTTATGTATCAAATCCATTCAGTTGTTCTTTATTGAAATTGTATATTATATTGTTAATGTAAAAAAAAAAACACACACACACTTTATTACTGGAGCATTAGAATATCTCCTATATAATAGTATAATACCATATAATATAGTATATTTCATTAAATATTATATATGACATACAATATCAGAAGTATTTTAGGTATAAAAATATCTAGGGACAAAAAAAACCCAGATATATAAAGGAAAATGGAAATGGGCTGCATTAACTCGAGTGAATCGTGTCAATAATTGCTCATGAGAATATGGAAAAGCCATTTTTCCTGCATGCATATTTCATGCCCGTTTCCACCAAACGCACATTAAAAGGATAAAAGAAAGCCGAGTCCAATGGAGTCAACACGAACATCCCGACAATATGCAGTATAGGTTCTGCACACTGAGCCGGGGGGTCACGCCCAAATTGTCCATCAGTCAGACAAGCAGAACTGATTTGGATGCTAAATAATGTTCTAGATATTCAAAAATTCCATATATATGCACAAGGCTCCAGTGAACACCACGCCAGAGCCATCAAAGCACCACACATAAACACACACACATACACACACACACACACACACACACACACACACACACACACACACACACACCACTAACACCAGCTTGACCTGCAGAAGCACACCAAAACACTTTCCCTGTCCATGCTTACAAAGAGCAGTAAATATTTCACATTTCAAATTAGTCTACAATTAAACTCATATATTTTGCTTGACAGATGAAATATATTCCTAAAATTCACAATCTGTGTTTTTTGCTCATAGTATGGAAGAGGACAAAATAAATAAATAAAACACAAAAAAAGGTAATAAATATACATAATAAATATACTCTATATAGTATTATTAATAATAATAATAATAATAATAATAATAATAATATATTTGTTGTTGTTGATGTTGTTGTTGTTGTTGATGTTGATGTTGTTGTTGTTATTGTTATTATTATTGTTATATATTATTATTATTATTATTATTATTATTATTATTATTATATATCTATAATATATTTTTATTCGACATGATACAGTTTATTGAAGATATGGTGGGAAAAAAATAATATATAATAATATAAAATATAATAATAAAAAAAAAAAAAAAAAATATATATATATATATTATATATTATATATATCAAATCAAAACAGACCCAAATTTATAATTATTATTTTGTTTTTAGTTTGGTTTATTATTATTATTATTATTATTGATTATTATTATTATTATTATTATTATTATTATTATTATTCTTATTATTATTATTATTCTTGTTTGATATAATGTAGTTTATTTAATGTATGTATATATAAATATAAATATATCGAATCAAACCGAGCCATTGTTGATTATTCTTCTATTATAACAACAGGGCAAAATGTTTTATAAAATGTCACAAATATGTAATCATATATATAATCCGTCCATGAACTACATTTGGGACACTTTGTACTGATCCGTGTTCTTGCGAGAAACTTCAAACAGTGGCTGAGGAGTCGGACCAGCTGCCCAGCGCTGATCGTCTTCTAATCTTTCAGGCTGAAGTTATTTTTCTGACTGTACTGAGACGCAGACAAGGCGAATCAAAGACGAGCCGAGTTCCGCTTGACGGATGTCAGAGTGAGCCGTAATGCTGACGGACAACCCGAGTCCCATGATCTGACTCGCAAGACAAAGGTTTAATAATAAATACAGGCTGTGTAAATTAAAAAGACACCGCTCTACATTTTTAATGTAAATGTATTTCTGCATGGCATTAAATATGAATGATCTCAGGTTCACCTCTGCAGGGGAAGCGAAGAATGTGTGTGTGTGTGTGTGTGTGTGTGTGTGTGTGTGTGTGGGAGGAGATGGCATGTGTGAGTGCAGTCAGCGGAAGGTAGGTGCCATGACCCTGACTTCAAAATGAAGGATCTGAAAGGCCGGGGATAAAGGTATGTCAGGGGCATGATGGGGGATTTCTAGTGTTAAATGATTGCTTCTCCTGAACGTACACGCTTCTCCTGAAAGATGTTTTAATGACTTTATTTAAGCCTATATATATATATATCATATATTATTTTATTATATTTACATTTATTATTATTTATTTTTTTATTGCAGTTTAGCAATAAGAACACATGCACAATAGTATATACCCCCCCCTCCACCCAAAAGATGGTTTTGCATGGCATTATGTCTTTAGAGCATCTAAATGTGTGTGTTTGCATGTGTGTGAGAATGTGTGTGTGTGTTGTGTGTGTGTGTGTAGACCACTGACCTGCATGTTCTGATTTAGGCATTAGGTATGAACTAGGGTTATAAGGGTAATGCACAGGCTATCGCATTAACCTGACTCGATCTCCTCTAACAGTCTCTTGAGCTTTAAGTGATATATCAACTCCCCCTACCCCCCCCCCCCCCACCACACACACACCACACACCCACACACACACACATCCCTCCCCATTTCAGTTCCTGCAGGACATCAAAGTGCTGCTGCTCCAGTTCCCACCAACCCAGCATCAATCTCTCCGTCCACATCCTATCATCACCTCAGCGTGAGCCGGACAGGGTCGACCAATCGGGGATGGGCTCTTAATGAGCCGAGCAACAACAGGACAAATGAGATGGGCAAACATGCAAACTTAATGATGTCGATTCCACATTTTCTTGCGAGCGCAAAATGCAAAAGAGTTTGCCTGCGCCAACTTGTCTGAGGAGTTTATAAAATGGTGATTTTTGTTTTTGTTTTTTTTTTATTGATGGAGGGGGGGGGTTATAAATTACATTGGAACCACTGGTAGTGGAAACCGTGGTAAAATAAATAAATAAATAAATAAATAATGACCTTTTTTTTTTTTTATTAGACTTGATCGAAAATGTATCATTGTCTAAAAATGTTGCTGAATGCAAAATGTTTTGTTAACTTTGGTCGCTAAAAAACGCATGACCAAAAGTGCACCCAGGTAACTTCATTCATTCATTCATTCATCCATCCTCTACCGCTTTATCCGATCTTCCCTCGAGTCACGGGGAGTCTGTGCCTATCTCAGGCGTCTATGGGCATTAAGGCAGGATACACCCTGGATGGAATGCCAACCCATCGCAGCACACACACACACACATTCACACACACATTCATACACTAGGGACAATTTTTCCAAGGTGTCAATCAACCTACTGTGCATGTTTTTTGGACCGGGGGAGGAAACCGGAGAACCCGGAGAAAAACCCCCTGAGGCACGGGGAGAACATGCAAACTCCACACACACATGGAAGGAGGTCTGAGGCGAACATGCTAACCACTAACCCACCCATGCCCACGCCTGGTAACTTGTTCCACAAACTATATACATGACATATGAATGTAAATAACAAGAAGTGTTCAATTTGTAAACGTTTTGTAACTCTCGGTGAGTTTTTTGTTGTTGTTGTTGTTGTTGTTTTTAAATCTAGCTAGCTAGCTAGCTCTTTAGCTTTTGTGTTTTGTTTAGCTAGCTTTACTATTTCCTGCCTGGTCACGTCGCCTGTCAATCTTTCGGTCCGTTTTGGGTGTTATTGAACTGTTGGTAATCCTAGCTAATTGTTTTACGAGTGCAGGGTTAACCCGAACGGATCCTCGCGAACATCCACTCAGGAAGCAAACTTTAATGGTCGCAAATGATATCCTCGGAGGACGTTTCCCGTCAAGTCGGGCATGCTTTTTGCGAATGTGTGCCGACTTGCCGTTTGCTATCGCAACTATCAATTTCCATGCCGGGGACAGGTGTGCAGCAACGGACGTTACAAAACACACCTCCGCAAGTCGCCTTGCAATGAGGGAGTCGTGCCAAAGAGGGCCCCGCGTACCTAAAGCCCTATAAACTGCACACGCTACATCTGGCAGGTATACGTTTTTTCCTTACAATTAACACAGAGTCGCTCGTCCACAATGAAAGGAAACCCTGATTATGTTATACTAGTGATGGAATTGACTCCTTTTCCGAGTCCAGCTGCCCCTTCTTGAAAAGGGACGTGTCACTACAAATCAATACGAAGAATACGTTTCCACCCTGTTGGGCGTTGTCTCTTCAAGGATAGCTCCTCCCCCCATCTACATAGCACAAAGGACCAATGGGGATGTAAATAATGTAAATCATATGCTATGACCTTTAAATTCACTTTATAACCTAACCTATAGTGGTGGGGGGGCGGAGGGGGATTGTGGAGTGATTTATTAGGGTTTTTTTTTTGGCGCCATCATTACCTGACAAGAAGAATGGCTTTTGGAAGAATGGCGTCCGTCACTTCTGGGGCTTTGATGGCGGAGTAGATTTATACATGTTTATAGTGTTGTTATAAACATGCAATTTGTTTGATAATGATGGACATTTTTGGACCCCCTTGAGATGGACGAAGGAAGTATGAACACACTCCCCTTGAATTTATCCGTCTTTTTTTTTCATGCAGTGATCGGCCTCGCTACACCTTTTTTGCTCGTTTGTTTGTTTGTTTGTTTCGAACATGTCTGCTACACCTCAGGACCAAAATCTCTCATTGTTGATCTGTGATCCAGTGTCAGTCACCTTTAACATTTAAATGTATGTACTCCAAAGCCCCCAGCCTTTCTGTCTGCAAGCAAGAACACACGGCGTCTCAACAGCTCTGACACGCATCCGCGCCGCGCGTTTGTGCTCGAAAGACGTTTACAAAATCTCTGACACAACAGACCCTTCACAGCATCCGCGCTGACTCGGCGCCTTCGCCAGAAATCACAGGCTTTCGACTCAAATACACGCCCCAGAGGCCTAAAATTTGACTGACGTTTGCTTCTCGTGGTGCCACGTCCAACACACACACACACACACACACAGCCATATGTACTGCACATGTAAACACAAATACACACTGCGAAACTCTTTTGCTTATCCTGACACCTCCTACTTTATGCTAACTTGTTTTGTCAAAACAAAATAGATGACAAATTTGCTTGACAAAGGAGCTCGATGTGCCATCACTAAACTGTTTATATCAGAGGGGGCTGGGTGAAGCGCTCACGAGCACGGATTTAATGCCACGACTATTTCTGTTTATGTCTTTCTTATCCTCAATACATAAATACATAAATGAATATAGGAAACCATTACTTTGTAGTAAAAATACAATAGAACAAATGATGTAATAACTTTATCAACAACATTGTGTGATAATATATAAGATATAATCATTTTAATTGTAATTAAATTATCATAAGTATTTTTTTTTAATTCATATATCATCAATTCATATCATTGATATTTACAATTATAATATATATATATATATATATATAATATATATATAATATTATATATATATATATATATATATATATATATATATATATATATATATATATATATATATATATATATATATATATATATATATATATATATAGGGGCAACGGTGGCATAGTGGTTAGCACGTTCGCCTCACACCTCCAGGATCCGGGTTCGGTTCCCGTCTCGGCCATGTTGTGTGTGGAGTTTGCATGTTCTCCCCGTGCCTCAGGGGGTTTTTTTCCTCCTGGTTCTCCGGTTTCCTCCCCCGGTCCAAAAAACATGCACGGTAGGTTGATTGGCACCTTGGAAAATTGTCCCTAGTGTATGAATGTGTTGTGAATGTGAATGTGTGTGTGTGTTTGTGCCCTGTGATGGGTTGGCATTCCATCCAGGGTGTATCCTGCCTTAATGCCCATAGACGCCTGAGATAGGACACAGACTCCCCGTGACCCGAGGGAAGAATCGGATAAAGCGGATAAAGTGGTAGAAGATGAATGAATAAATGATGTGAATATATATATATATATATATATATATATATATATATATATATATATATAAATAGAATATATTATATATGTGTGTGTGTGTGAATTCTTTTTTGTTTGTTTGTTTGTCTTACACTATTCTATGATCCAAATGTACGTGCATTCAAAAGCGGTTGGAATATTTACAAGAGACCACACCCACAAGATGTATGTTCTTCTTTACAATACATGTTTACTGTAAATGCCGTCATGAGAGTTAAATATAAAGCATTTGTATACTACATTTTTTAAACGAATACTCTATTGTGCGCCTCACTGTTCATATATGTGGCCATATACAGTATGTGTGTATTTATGTGTGTGTGTGTGTGTGTGTGTGTGCTCATTATTGAGTGTTGCGTTTTGTACACACACACACACACACACACACACACACACTACTTCTGTGACCTTCTACCAAGTTCAAACACAACTGCATGTCTTAGATGCTTTGTCTTATTCCCCTTTCCTCATAAAAACAGACAGACACTCAATCAGTACCCATCCCTCCCTCCTTCTCTCTCTCTCTCTCTGCCTTTCTCTCTCTCTGAGCCACAAGAGGAGTGGCCTTGCCAAAGCGTGACAGGTGTGCCGACAACATCAAAGGGCCGGTTGTCCTATTATTTGTTTAAATAAAGCGAGTATGACAGGTACAGTAGCTCGGATCCACTGCACTCGCCTTCTACAAGCGCACATTCCTCCTTTTCAAAAAAGTCAACTTGTGGAGATTTGCACCTGCTTATGCAATCAAATATACACGATTCTTCGATTTCGTTCCATTCGTTTGCTTGTTTTGTTTGTTTGTTTTTTTGTTTTGTGTTTTTTTTCATGCTTTTGAATAGTAAATCCACTTTAGTTTTTTTTGTTTTCTTGATTTTATTTTTTTTTATTTTTTTTTTGCAGTTTATTTTCAACTAACCTCAATCACATTATGCAAGATGGCGGTCAGAGGCGGTCTGATGGCAGTTGAACTGACCACACCACAATGTTATGAGTTCATTCATATATTCATTCATTCATATATATATATATTCATTCATCTTCTACCGCTTTATCCAATCTTCCCTCGGGTCACGGGGAGACTGTGCCTATCTCTGATTTGCTGGAGAAAAACCCCCTGAGGCACGGGGAGAACATGCAAACTCCACACACACATGGCCGAGACGGGAATCGAACCCGGACCCTGGATGGTGTGATGGACCCGGAACCATGGCGGTGTGAGGCGAACGTGATAACCACTAAACCACTGTGCCCCCTTTATATATATATATATATATATATATATATATATATATATATATATATATATATAAAATAAATATATATATATCAAAAATATTTATTAATTGTCTCGGCCATGTGTGTGTGGAGTTTGTGCATGTTCTCCCCGTGCCTTAGGGGGTTTTTCTCCGGGTTCTCCGGTTTCCTCCCCCGGTCCAAAAACATGCACGGTAGGTTGATTGGCACCTTGGAAAAATTGTCCCTAGTGTATGAATGTGTGTGTGTGTGTGTGTGTGTGTGTGCCCTGCGATGGGTTGGCATTCCATCCAGAGTGTATCCTGCCTTAATGCCCATAGACGCCTGAGATAGACACAGACTCCCCGTGACCCGAGGGAAGATCGGATATAGCGGTTTAGAAGATAGTAGAAGATGAATGAATGAATGAAAGAACAATGTGTGTTAAATCTACACATCAATACTCATATATAGAGTAGGATGTAGTACTTGAAACAAAGAAATTCACTTAAATGTAGTTAAAATGCATTAAAAAGAAGCAAAAAATTATAATATCAATAGTATTAAACATTAAAAAAGTCCTTTTTATACAGTAAAAACAAAGTTGAAGTTCTAGTCGGAGCAGAGTGATGCTGGGATTTGAACATGTAACCTTCTGGTCCAGAGCCCAAAGCCATAACCATTGTGTTGAAGGAGATCAATATGTATTGACAAAAAAATTCTTGATTTTTCGTGGCGGTATTAGTCTTAAAATTACCACAGCATTCGTTTTGAACTATTTATTTACTTTAATTTACAGTTATTTACTTGCATTTATAGTCTCGTGTGCAATGTGAATTCTTAAGATTTGAGTTTTTGCAGGGTGCGGAAACGTGTCATCAGATATCCAACCGGGATTAGCAGGAATCTGACTGTACATAATCGAGTAGCGATATAACGTGAAGCACGAACCCCCCCGGAGGTGATCGCACACACACACACACACACACACACACACACACACACACACACACAACAACAAAAACAACACACACACACACACACACACACACACACATAGGACAGTTCGAGTGGTTGGCAGCCCAAAAGCAATGTAATTAGCTAAGTGCTGGAAAACAGCTGTGCAGCTATTTTTCAAGTAAATGGACAAGAGCTGAGCTCACGTTCTTGTAAATGGCCTGGACTGCTTCAAACCAGATTTTCAGCAGGTTGTGTCTTTGTTTTACGGTGGTTTGAACACAAAGGATGCCTGTACTTTATGACACAGACATGAGCCAACCGACCGCCTTTTCTGATTGATGAGGCAGTCAGGGAATTTCGTAGACGAACATTTGAATTTACAAAAATGACATACAAAGAAACACCAAGTGCTTGTGTCGTATATACTTAGCAGCCATAGGGCTATTGGTTGTAGCTTAATAGTTAAGGCATTGCAATCTGGACCGGAATATTGCAGGTTCCAAATCCTACCACCGAGCCAATAGTGGGCCCTTGAGCAAGGCCCTTAACCCTGGGAAGGTCAGGTGTAAGTCGGTCTGGATAAGGGCGTCTGCCAAATGCTGTAAATGTTGTATTGTATTCATGAGGCAATCGATGCATCCACTCTTTGACATAGTTTCAGACAAGGAGTTTTAGAAGACGGCACTATTTATTACATATATTACATACTACATTCAGCAGGCGACTGGTGGCATGTGCTGGTCCCATTATAAAATCTGGTCAACTAATGAATATACAGTAGATTCAGAAATATACAGTAGAATATACAGTAAATACAGAAATATACAGTAGAATATACAGTAGATTCAGAAATATACAGTAGAATATACAGTAAATACAGAAATATACAGTAGAATATACAGTAGATACAGAAATATACAGTAGAATATACAGTAGATAGAGAAATATACAGTAGAATATATAGTCGATAGAGAAATATACAGTAGAATATACAGTAGATAGAGAAATATACAGTAGAATATACAGTAGATAGAAATATACAGTAGAATATACAGTAAATACAGAAATATACAGTAGAATATACAGTAGATACAGAAATATACAGTAGAATATACAGTAGATACAGAAATATACAGTAGAATATATAGTCGATAGAGAAATATACAGTAGAATATACAGTAGATAGAAATATACAGTAGAATATACAGTAAATACAGAAATATACAGTAGAATATACAGTAGATAGAGAAATATACAGTAGAATATACAGTAGATAGAAATATACAGTAGAATATACAGTAAATACAGAAATATACAGTAGAATATACAGTAGATACAGAAATATACAGTAGAATATACAGTAGATACAGAAATATACAGTAGAATATACAGTAGATACAGAAATATACAGTAGAATATACAGTCGATAGAGAAATATACAGTAGAATATACAGTAGATAGAAATATACAGTAGAATATACAGTAAATACAGAAATATACAGTAGAATATACAGTAGATAGAGAAATATACAGTAGAATATACAGTAGATAGAGAAATATACAGTAGAATATACAGTAGATAGAGAAATATACAGTAGAATATATAGTCGATAGAGAAATATACAGTAGAATAGAGAGAAATTTAGGTTACATATATATATATATATATATATATATAGATATATATATATATATATATATATATATATATATTATATATATATTCTAAATAGAACTAAATAGATACAGATAGATAGATATACAATACACACACACACACACACACACAACACATATTTTATATTAATATATATAAATAACATTCGTTCCATTTCAATATATTTCTAAATACATTGCAAAACCCCTTTTGTAAGTACAAGCAACTCCAAAGTGCAAGCGATTGTTTCATGACTGATATAATTGTGAGGTTGGAACCGTCACTTCTGACAACGACGCATTTCTTATCATCACTTTTGCTTCGTTTTCAGACTTTAAAATGCTGCTTTGGCATTCGCATTGTGTTTCTCCCGCTATGGCTGAATGCCAGCATGCTCTGTTTCTCCCTTTCTTACTCTCGCGTTTTCTTGGCTCCCTTTTCTCTCGCCGAATAGTTTATTCTTTGCTGGAAGAGCGCAGAAAGAGCGGATGGTACGGTCAGTGGTTCGCCACAATGGCTGCCCGGCGGGGGGTAACGGAGGGCATGGTTAGAGGGCGTAGCGTGGAAGCTACAAGGGCGCCAGTCAAGTGTTTTTTTAATGCTATTGTTGTTGAGCTACGCTATGCTACGCTATGCTAGGCTACGGCCCGGGCGAGGGAGCTCCATAAAGCAAAACACAGGATTTCAAACTGGGAGCGATCAGTGAGATAACAGAGCTCTGTTGGTATTGATCGTAGCTTAACCGTTGTTTTACGTCTCCTTTCGACTTTTGCTCAAAAAGTGACCTCCATTGCACTCTGGGAAATAAAACAAAAATTACAATTAGCATACTAATTTGTGGTTCATATATTCAGTTTTTTTTTTGTTTGGGTGGTTGTTTTTGGGAATAATTTCATTTCATTTATTATTATTATTATTATTATTATTATTATTATTGTACAGCTGCTTTGACACAATCTCTA
This sequence comes from Kryptopterus vitreolus, assembly GCA_030449085.1. Lineage (NCBI taxonomy): Eukaryota > Metazoa > Chordata > Actinopteri > Siluriformes > Siluridae > Kryptopterus > Kryptopterus vitreolus. The sequence goes on along the minus strand of JACRUU010000010.1, from coordinate 8,300,085 downwards.
TTGTTGAAAGCGCTATATAAATAAAGGTAACTTGACTTGAAAGACTTTAGCATTAGCATTATGGCACTTGGGTCTTCCGTTTATAATGAGGCGAGATAAAAAGAAAACGTTTGTAAAACAATTACAACAACAACAATACATAATAATCATTGATTTTTATTATTATTATTATTATTATTATTATTATTATTTGAACAAAAAATTCACCAAAGACCAAAGAGGGTGCGTCGGATGGGTGCGAGCCCTGTCCTAAGTATATCTCATTATTTAGTAACCTGATATACTCCAACAGGTCCAACACACACACACACACACACACACACACACACACACACACCCCGAATTGCAGCAGAAAGGCACTTCAGCCCTGGAGCGATGTTCAGTCCAAACCCGAAGGGAGCATGATGCTTCAAATTGCTCCGGCAGTCTCAGAATACTCATTGATTTTCTCTGGTAGATCATTAAAGTCCCGCTGCTTCTCTCTCTCTCTCTCTCTCTCTCTCTCTCTCTCTCCTCTCTCTCTCTCTCTCTCTTTCTTTCTTTCTATCTATCTATCTCTCCCCCTGTCTATCTTCCATCTATCTTTCCATGTAACATCTCTGTCTTGAAACGCCCTGCTACCAATGCAGCTCCGACCAGGACATAATTACACTTTGAATAAACAAGTTTTCTCTCCAGCGCTACATGGACGCTCCAGGTTTGTGTTTGTGTCGGATGTGTCGGATGTGTGTGTGTGTGTGTGTGTGTGTGTGTGTGTGTGTGTGTGTGTGTGTTGTTTTTTTTCCCGCTTTTCAAATGGGATGGACACCGTTTCTCCGGGTTTAATTGGAAACCTAAATACTTTGGGTAATATTTAGCCCCTGGGACTCTCCACTGCCAGATCCATTACCCACTCACTCGGAGCAGACACACTGACTCTCCTCGGCACGACTGAACTGACATCCACTGAAAACACCCCCCCCAAACAACTCCTTCCCAACTTCCTATTCTTTCTTTCTTTCTTCTCTATGAACCCCCATCCCTCCCCACCTCCACCTCTCTCTCCCTCCCTCCCTTCAACACACACTTACACACACCAAGCTACAGCTGTCCTCCCCGACAAGCCAGGCCCTTCATTACCGAAATAGAAATCGGTGTCCTAAGTGCTGCAACATTGCTAAAGCTAAATATCCATCTCCCCTGGGAGCTAATTACGCCCCAGCACTGGCAACACGGATTCCTTTTTTTTTTCTTTTTTTTTCTCCCTCACGTTCTCCCTCTTCTCTATCTCTATCTCCCCCCCCCCCCACCCCCCCCCCCCCCCCCCCCCACCTCTGATAACAACTGTAAAAAGCAATTTGAGCATTTTTCAATTAATTAAACACATAGTCTTCCAGTAACCTCTTGTCATTTTGCCCTGCAGGACTAAAGCTAATTTGTGTAAGAAAAAGAAAAAAAAAAAGAAAAAAGAGAAGAGAGAGAGAGAGAGAGAGAGAGAAAGTGTCTGGATTGGGTTTGGGGGGGTGCGGGTGCGGTGGGAGGGAGTAACAGCACTGTCATCTTTAATGAAATCCTCACACGAAGGACTTAATTGTAATTTATCCTTTTTACATTTTGCAAAGCGTCACTCATCGCGTGTGTTGTGCTGACCGAGCTCTGAAAACGTTCAACGGTGCGGGAGAAGAAAAAAAAAACAGTGGCGAGAGCCGGGGGATTGTTTACAGATATTTAATCCCGAGTCCGAAAGAC
>JACRUU010000010.1:8263357-8283357 GCA_030449085.1 Kryptopterus vitreolus | reverse complement strand
AATTTGATTAATTAGATTTAGTGTGTGTGTGTGTGTGTGTGTGTGTGTGTGTGTGTGTGTGTGTGTGTGTGTGTGTGTGTGTGTGTGTGTGTGAATGCTCTGCGTGTTTGATAAGTTTTGAAGGCTTGTTAAACTTACATCACCTACGGATTATTGTTAGATATACACAATGTAAAGGTGGTACATTTGGGCTTAATGGAATTGTTTTTTTTATTTTCCAGAGCTCCCCATATGATCACACGTCAGGCATGGCTGGCTCGATCGGCTATCACCCGTACGCAGCTCCGCTGGGTTCATACCCGTACGGTGACCCTGCGTACCGCAAGAACGCGACCCGGGACGCCACTGCGACTCTGAAGGCCTGGCTCAACGAGCACCGCAAGAACCCGTATCCCACCAAGGGCGAGAAGATCATGCTGGCGATCATCACCAAGATGACCCTCACCCAGGTGTCCACGTGGTTCGCCAACGCCCGGAGGAGACTTAAGAAGGAGAACAAAATGACCTGGACGCCGCGAAACCGGAGCGAGGATGAGGAGGAGGACGAAAACATCGACCTGGAGAAAAACGACGACGACGAGCCTAACAAGCCTATTGACAAGGGAGACTCGACAGATACCGAGACAGGTCTGTGGAAAAAGCATCAATTTTTAATTCGCAGTCGTTTTTCCACTCCGGGCGCAAAATTGATTGCTGGTTAATGGCGGTGTTTTATTTATAATAGGACAATTGCTTTAAATAATAATCACCTTGAGCTCTAATTTGACTCCTTACGGATGGAGAATTGCTGGTGACGAGGGGTGTTTTGCAGTCCATTTATCTCGAGCTGCATAATAGGGGCACAGCTGGCGTACTGAATCTCATTTATTGCAATCCGATTATTATTATTATTCATTATTATTATTATTATTATCATTATCATTATTATTATGCTTTGTGCTAATAAAAATGACTCACAGTATTTGTTAGTATTTTGAACATTATCAACTATTTTATATCTTATATTTGTTTATATATATATATATATATATATATATATATATATATATATATATATATATATATATATATATATATATATATGATATATATTTTAGATTATACCTACATACATTAACTATATTATATATATATATATATATATATATATATATATATAGACCAATTAATATATATATATATATATATATATATATATATATATATATATACACACATACACATACAAACACACACACTATAATTTCCTCGTGTACTGTACACATTATATCTTTTATGAAAGTAAGATCATTTTAAACAACATATGCAATATAATTCCATTTGCCACTTTGCCATGTCTCAGATCCCAAAATCCTGCACGTCAGCGAGGGTCCGTGCGACAGATTCCAAGACGACCATCAAGGCAAAGACTCGGACCCTTTGCACAGCGACTCGGAACTGAAGGAGTCGGAGGAGCGCGCGGACGCGCACGCGGACCCATCCAAGGCCACCACGTCTTCGCCATCGCTCGTGCAGCGGGCCCACGAGCTCGGCGTTCACGACCGGGCGCCGGAAGTGGCGCACGGCGCCCCGACGGTCAATCACAGCAACGCGACGTCGGTTATCCATTCTCCCCCGTCGGCGCCCAAGCCGAAACTGTGGTCCCTGGCGGAAATAGCCACGTCCTCGGACAGGTGCAGAGGAGGAAGTGGTGGTGGTGGAGGTGGAGGAGGAGGAGGAGGAGGAGGCGGTGGAGACGCAGGGCCCGTAGCGCATGGCGTTCTCTCGGCTTCCAGCGCCGTGTCCCCGAGCCGGACCTCGACGCAGTGCGCGCTCCCGAGCGGCGCCGTGCTTTCCCGGCCTCTGTACTACACGTCGCCGTTTTACGCGGGCTACACGAACTACGGCTCTTTCGGCCACCTGCACGGCAGCCACGGCTCAGTCACGGGCTCGGCGGCGGCGCACTTCAACGGAATAAGTCCGAGCGTTTTGAACAGAGCGGAGGCTCTTGCCCGAGAAAGCAAAGCCAGGAGCCAAGCGCAGGTAGACCTGTGCAAAGACTCCCCTTATGAACTCAAGAAAGGTATGTCCAACATTTAATACCGGAATTCGTCTCCGCGCTCATGGACTATTATTTATTATTTGTGGTTGCATATAAAAGAAGACGACGAAGAAGAGAAAGAGAAAGGAGTGTGTGTGTGTGTGTGTGTGTGTGTGTGTGTGTGTGTGTGTGTGAGTGAGAGAGAGAGAGAGAGAGAGAGAGAATAATAGTAATGATAAAAGGATTTCGGACAGTTATTTTCTGAGTAAATGCTTATCTTCAAATCTTAGTTTCTGAATGGTTAATCAAGATGTAACATCTAAGAATTGTCTTAAAACGCTGCAGCCGCCTAAGTCTATTTGTATTAAAGACTAATATGTATATTTAATGTAGCATTTTTGTATTTAAAATGGACAATACACTATCTTTGAAGTAAATTATGACAAAAAAAAGATCGCGTCTACAGCAGTTGTTTTGGGGCATTTGTGTGATTTGGGATGACAAAATGTGACAGCTGGAGTTAAAAAAATGCAAGGAAAAAACAAACAAACAAAAAAAAGAGTTAAATATGTGCTGCGTAAAAATCACTGGGTGTCATTCAGGTTAGTGGGTTTTAATCTTTTTGTTTTTGTTTTTGCATGTTCAGGATAACAAGAGAAGAATCCCACATTTACAGCTTTCAAAAAAATATAGATTTTTTTTAATCACTATACAGTTTGCGTTATTATTATTATTATTTTAAAACGCTTCGTGGTGGATTTGTGGTTAAACCCCAGGTATTTATTTATTTATTTATTTATTTATCACCACTCTTTTATCACCTGTATGAAGGATAATAGTTATCATTGACTCACAGGCGTGAATGTACTTGAGCAGGTGAATATTGATATGACAACGCTGGCCGAAGTGTCGAGCAGTCATTTAACCCAATTACACTCCATGCGCGTCGTGTTATGCGCCGAGCGATCGGGTGTTGAACTCCGGTAATGAGTTCGATTTTATGCCAAATTTAGACCCTCTTGACTGTTTCCGAGGCGTAGCGACTGAGAGGTAACGGCCAATTGCTATGCTGTGAGCTGTTTGGGGAATATGCGTCTCGGTCAGACTCGTAATGGTGTGAAAGGTTGAATAAATAGCAGGATTACCGACGCGGGTGCAATCGCCACGAGCACCGCCGTGCCCGCGCCTCTAGGCCCGATTGTTAAGAAACACACTCCGTAGCTCTACCCTCCTCCGCAGGTAGGTGTCACACTTGCTCTTAATACGGGCCTTGCACTCTTAAACACACACGCACGCACACACACACACACACACACACACTCATGGGGAGCATCTTGCCTCAGGTGGCACGCCAGGAGGAGGAAATGGACCTCTGTCAAACCCAACTAAACTAACAGTGGATCAGGGATGGGAGCACGTGCTTACACTTTTGTGCGAACAAATAATACAACCCCTTTATTTATTTATTTATTTATTTATTAATTGTTTGATTAATTGATCGTTGAATGTTATTAAGTGCGATCCCAATTAACATTAGCCTGCAAAACCCTCAAGATAAGCATTATTATTATTATTATTATTATTATTATTATTATTATTATTATTATTATTATTATTATTATTATTATTATTATTTATTTAATTTATTCCGATTTAAGTATATATCTCGCCCCCCCCCCCCCTTTTTTTTTTAAAACGCTTTACAAACGCTATTTGTCAGAACTGTGCACTGTTTGGATATCCAAGTACAAACGAAAATGATTAGAAATCACCCAATTTGGGTTTTTTTGTTTTGTTTGTTTTTGCAAATTTATTTGTAATTTTTGATCGTGCATTAAAAAGAAAATAAGTTAAATTCAATCTAATGGATATAAATGCAATCAGCAATTCATCTGTGAAAATAACAAGACGAGCAAATAAATAATAAATAAAATACAAAAGAAACTGAACACGCTCATTAGTTGCATGCACCGAACACGGGGAGATTTGAAACATTATTATTATTATTATTATTATTATATAATAATAATTATTATTATTATTATACACACTGTCAAAATCAAGATATGTTCCTGAAATGAAGGTGCTGATGATTATTTAATTTAGTGGAGATTTGTACGCGTTATTCTGGTAGGCAAAAATGATTTCATTAAAATTAAATGGACCCAATTTGGAAACTATTTTTCGATTTATTTACGTATACTCCTTCTACTATTACTATTAGTATTACTACCACCACTAACAATAATAATAATAATAATAATAATAATAATAATAATAATAATAAATAATAGGAATGATAATAATATGGTGCAAAAGGGGAGCAGATTGCACAGGTCTGAGGGTCGGTTCATTAATCTCTATAGTTTACTTTGCACCCTCCACTTGAAAAGTCCCCTGGGTTACATTGAATTCCCGCAGCTATAATGTCTTTCCCCCCAGCAGCCCAGAGACCCGCCATATTTCATCTCCCACTCCACCCCAGCATCCTAAAATAGCATTATCACCTTTTCCTTGGGAATTGATGTTCGTTTTGCACACAAAAATAGCAGATTTAATCAAATAATACGTCAATCACAAGAGGTCCCACAAGTAAAGCTCCAAAACAAGTAAGCATTTTTTTTTCCACACACCACACACAAAATTATATATATATATATATATATATATATATATATATATATATATATATATATATATATATATATATATATATATATATATATAATATATAATTTATTCATATAATTGTATTTTATTTTACCACGCATGCTTTTCACAGGCTTAAAATATTGAGCTATCGATAATAATTTACGATCTCATTTTCCGCATGATGGAAATCAATTGAACGTTTAAAGGGATAAAGTGATAAAGTGGTAGTAGGAAGGGAAAACCCCAAAGCCCCCGGTCCAAAGGCTTTGGGGTATACAATAGCTGTCTGAATACTGCAGAGAGAGAGAAGAGAGAGAGAGAGAGAGAGAGAGAGAATAACCTAATAGGCCGTGTGAAATCCTCCCCACTAATTTCTGCATTCAGTTGTTAAGAATTGTTTTTTTTTTTTTCTCGTTATCAGCTCACTTTGACATTTGCGATCGCTGTGTTTGATTTGTCACATTTGTCTGATCGCTTCATTTGATATCTAAATGTTATGTCACGAAGAAAATGGCTATACATTATGGCTATGATCCATATTACATTGTAAACATGTATATACGATTATATGTGAATACAGGACTATTTTCTAACCACCGATGTGCGTTATGAGCGTTTCTACGAAAAATTAAACTTTACCCCAGACCGTGCAGTGGCAGAAACATCATATCTGCAAATGTCTTTAGTTCTCACTTGATATTATTTTATATATATTTTATATATATTTTGATATATTTAGGCGAAGCTCATCCACGTGGTAAATCTTTATTAAAGTAGTAAAAACGTTAAAAAAAAAAAACAAATTCGACAATGAAACTTGTTTGTTTTTCTTTCTCCGCACACGCAGTGAGACCCAGTGATCCACGTTCACTTCGGATATTTTCTGGAGCGTGTCGTTCAACGAAAAACACGTTTGCGGTGTTTCCTCGAATGTTTAAACAAACGAATTCATCTTATTGATTATCAACACCACAGACCTCGAAACGCATTTTCAATTCAACAATTAAGTTCTTTAATGCATCGATTGCTTTGCAAAATATGGAATACTATCTATTTCTTTCACTCGAGATATTTTGCACTAAAGGATATAAAGTTGGTATTATATTTGGTAAGAACTTTGACCTATCGTTAATCCCAAATTATAAATTGTGTGACATCTAACTCGTTGAAGATTTAGAAATGAATTATGCAAACAAAAAAACAAGAACAAATCTGTCCATCGGTGGAAAAAAGAAATGCAGGAAAAGAGAGAGAGAGAGAGAGAGTGCGCGTGTGTGCGCACGCGTGTTCCAAAGAAAATCTAAGAGCACAAATTGTCCTGAACCCAGTCACGTGACGCAGGCTTCCGCAGTTTCTAAAGACAAAATCCGAGGCTATAGAGAGATCGAGAGAGAGAGAGAGAGAGAGAGAGAGAGAGAGAGAGAGAGAGGGGGGGAGAGATCGCTAGTAATATAGATAACAACAAATATATAATAACATTAACAAGTGTGGAAATAACAAGTGCAAAAATTGCGAAAGGAACGAGGAACGAAAAAAGGAAGAGTCAAAAAGAGAGAGAAAGAACGACAGATAAAGAATTAGTGATCTCTACATTCTCACACCTGCCACCTAGTAAACGAGTGCGTGCGTGCGTGCGCGCGCACGCGCCTTGCGTGCCAACCTGTTGATGATCGCGTTGCAAAAAAAAAAAAGAACGTGCTGCACCGAGTGTTTCCCAAAAATGCCCGTGAGGCCGTTCTTTTCTTATTTATGTATTTATTTTAATATCAACAGCGCGCCTGATAAGAGCCGATGTCTACATGATCTCTCATCAGTGACAGGACTCCAACTGAGCCGAATCAAATTCAGCCCGATCGTGTAAAAGGACACCATTTTTATTTGGCGCACCGAATATCCGGGACAAGCAACACACACAGCAGAGTTTATCCAAATGCTGACACAACCTCCTTTTTATCATTTTTTTTGTTGCATAATTAAAGTGATTCTTTTGCACAAAATGAAGACATTTATCACTATGACACCATGGGAAAATTATGACATAGGAAAACGTGTGTGTGTGTGTGTGTCCAAAACACGTGTGTGTGTGTGTGTGTGTGTATCCAAAACGAGCCAAATTCAGAAAAAGGAAACATGACTATGGTGTCATTTGACTTGGCTCATAGCACAGCTGTAGTGACTCTTTCTCTCTTCTCTCTCTCTCTCTCTCTCTCTCTCTCTCTCTCTCTCTCTCTCTCTCTCTCTCTCTATATATATATATCTATATATATATATATATATATATATATATATATATATATATATATATATATATATATATATATATATATAAATTTTTCCCGTTTATTTTTTGTTAGGTAAATTAAAAAGATACAGACAAGCAAAGAAAAATAAAAACAACTATATACAATGAGAGAAAGAGAGAGAGGGAGAGAGAGAGAGGGAGGGAGAGAAGACATCGAAATTGGTCATTGATTTTAAAAAGAGCATAGTTGGTTTTGTTATTCCAAAACAAGCCACAAATAAAATAGAGATTATTTTAGAGATTTGTGTGTGAGAGAAAATAAATTCATGTATATATATATATATATATGTATATATATATATTTTTTTTTTAATGGATGTATTTATTTTATGGAATATAACAGTATTGTGTCATGGGGTTATTAAAAACATATGAAGAAAATAATAGTGGATTTAGAGAATAAGACATTCTTTGCAAGCAAAAAAAAAAAATGCGTATTTTTTGTCCAAATCTTCTCACTAGTGAAGGTGTAAAGGAGAAATCTCTCTCTCTCTCTCTCTCTCTCTCTCTCTCTCTCTCTTTTTTTCCCGGAGCACACTGGGAAAACCGCCTCCCCCCCTTTTTTTATTTAATCATCCGATCCCACTGAGGAAGCGCTTAATTAATTATGGAGGCTAAAAATGCGGGCCAGCTGTTCCTCTCCTCTCTGCACTGCTTCCGCAAGGTGTGTGTGTGTGTGTGTGTGTGTGTGTGTGTGTGAGAGAGAGAGGGAGAGAGTGACGCGGCCACGGGGCCTCATTTTCACAAATTAGCTCCATTTTCTCCTAAAAAAAAATCAAATAGCTGTCAGGGCTCGTCTGACGTGAGGTGTTTCTTTGGCTATTAAAGACCTTGCAGAGTGTGTGTGTGTGTGTGTGTGTGTGTGTGTGTGTGTTTATATCCAATTTTCCCACTTTGCCATAAAACTATGTTTGACTTTGTGGGGACATTTGACTTGTCTTGCCCGAGTACTATTTTGTTTTCTTTGTTATTTTTATTTGATGTTAATTATGTTATTTTTTTATGTTATTTATTTCTTTATTCTGTATACATTTTAATTATGAGATGTAATATAGTGCATTTATAATCTCAATGGAAAGTAAGGATAAAACGAGAGAGTGTGTTAATACATGTGTGTTAGTGCATGTGTGTTAGTGCATGTGTGTGTGTTAGTGTGTGCGTGTGTTGGGCAGCACACAAATCCGTCAGGTTTAAAGCACATCCGAAATAGGCAGGGACACAATGTAAACGTGCTCGGATTGGAGCGACAGCTCATGATTTACTGCTGTTTTTCTCCCTCTGCAGCCCCAGACTTCAGCCGCTGTTTTTCTATGCTTTTCTCCAGGGACAGATTACACTCGCCTCGTTCGGCCGTCTGACGGGCCGAGAGAAACCTACACTCTCTGAGGAAAAAAAAAAAGAGAGAGAGAGAAAAAGCTCTAAACTGTACCTTACCTTGTCACTGGGGTGGTTCTCTCAATTTCAGAGTACTTGTTTTATGCCTCTTTCACATGGAAATATGGTTATAGGGGACCATTACATGTGATTTAAAGTTCCACCCGGACTGTGATTAAAGCAGTCCCTCTAAAAGTCAAACTATAAGCGATTCACAGTAATGTTTAAAAAAAAAAAAAAAAAGACCTGTTCACTTGGTTGTGGGGACCAACAAAAAAAGGTGCGTTTAGTTTCCTTATTTAAGATATTTTACTGTGATATATTTACTTTTACAATATTTTTTCAATATTAACGAACAATTATAATTGAAAAATAGAGTAAATTCAGCGCTTTTTTAACGTTTTAACTCATTTACAAAAATCCTTATACAAATAGTCCATGTTTTTTTTTATTATTATTATTATTTTCATTTAGCAACCGTTTCTATTTATTTATTTATTTATCTAGGTGTGAACTCCATGAAATGTTTCCACGGGTTCGTTGGGGATCGTTAAAATAAAAACGGCCCGCGAATAAATCCGTAAATTTATTGCTTTGCGAGACATACGTTTTTTTTTCTCTCTCTCTCTCTCTCTCTCTCTCTCTCTCTTCTTCTCACACAGATATCGTTACACTTGCCCTGAGTTATTCGGGTTTGGGGTTGAGCCGTCGTAACATATATGCGATTATGAAATCGTTCAGGATCAAGACGAATAAAAGATGCTTTTGTATCATGTTTACAAAAAAAACAACAACAACAAAACAAAACACACACACACACACACACACACACAGCAACACAAAAAGAGTTTTCAATATGTCGACACATTCACTGTCTGTCCTTGGAGCCCCTAGGCAGCACTTAGGCGAGATAAGCAGGCCCTATTATTCCTCTCTTTAATGGTTCTGATGAAGATTGATGAACTGTTTTCTTTACAGGGACTTCAGAGGGTCCATGCTATGGAGGGAGGGGAAAAGGAGAGAGAGAGAGAGAGAGGGGAACTGAAGGAATGGGGAAAGGACTTGTTTTGCCGGGTGTTTATTTACCTTTGACCATTTTTTTTTTAAACGATCCCTTTTAAGCAAACATCTGTTCCGCATTAAGACACTGATATTTAACGTAATGATGCGCTCGTTTGGTAAGATGGAGGCAGAGCGACAAAGCAGCAAAAGATTCGTCTCCCACCTGGAGGTCACAACAAAACGAGTGGGCTCCCGTCCATTTTCTTATACATTTCTTTTTTTCTTTTTTTTCCTCGTGCCTGAGTGTTTTCGACTCACTCGGGCTGATGGATGCAAATGTGAGCGCTGTAATTGGATCAGCTCCCTAGATACAGATAAACGGCTGCTGCTTTGCTAGGGGTTATTTTAAGCTGCGCACAGTGCATGTGTGTGTTAGCTTGTGTGTGTGTGTGTGTGTGTGTACAGAGAGCACTAATGAGAGGGTAGAAGAGACGTGCTATATACACTCACACTGGACCAGGGCTAACACACACACATACACACACACACACACACACACACACACACACACACACACACACACACACACACAGAGAAGCATGAAGGACTTCTTGGAAGCTGTATATATCACCGCCATGCTCATTAAACAGTGTAACCATGTTCTGGTGTTTAACGGGTCAGCCAAATCACAGGCCAGAAAACAAGAACTCCACCCGAAATTCTCGTATCAAACGCTTCACTTAACGAATAACAACGTGCGAACAGCGGGACGATGACGAAAAAACATGGAAAAAACGACGACGTGCAACGAGGACCTGCTATACGGGGACACAATCGGGAAGGTCCGATATCCATTTTAAATGGCAAGATTTTTATTTGTTTGAAATAATAAATAAATAAATAGTTCAATGCATTCTGTTGTCTGGTCTTTTTTCTAATGCCTTTTATTATTATTATTATTTCATTCATTCATTCATCTTCTACCGCTTTATCCGATCTTCCCTCGGGTCACGGGGAGTCTGTGCCTATCTCAGGCGTCTATGGGCATTAAGGCAGGATACACCCTGGATGGAATGCCAACCCATCGCAGGGCACACTCACACATATTCACACACACATTCATACACTAAGGACAATTTTTCCAAGGTGCCAATCAACCTACCGTGCATGTTTTTGGACTGGGGGAGGAAACCGGAGAACCCGGAGAAAAAACCCCCTGAGGCACGGGGAGAACATGCACAAACTCCACACACACACATGGCCGAGACGGAAATCGAACCCGGGGACCCTGGCGGTATAAGGCAAATGTGCTAACCACTAAGCCACCGTGTCCCTATTATTATTATTATTATTATGATTATTATTAGTAGTATTTCAACCATCTATTTTAAACGGACCTGCGTCCTCTGTTCCCGGCTTTCTGTTCCTGGCTGACAGGAGGAAATTGTCCTCCCGATCCAACACCAAGCTTTTAATTTGTTTATCACTCGGATTTGTGTTTGTGTTCAGCGTGATTGAACGGGTGTTGTCATTTGCATTACTGTAGTCCTCCTGTTAACTCGATGCATCCCGGGTCGTTTTCAGCATTACGCATTTCAGATGCTGCGCGGATTTAGTGTCATTTATTTGTTTATTTTTTTACACCGCTCTGTGTAGAGACGGCTGCGCCAACACGCCAGGAGTTTAGCCATTTTGTCGTTTTGTCGACATACAAATAACACCACCGATGTCACATGATCACTGAATTTGATCTGAAGCATGAGAATGTTTGTATGCACAATGCTGCAAAACGATCCATTGGATTGGTTGCAAGAATGAATGGTATATATATATATATATATATGTGTGTGTGTATATATATATATTTTTAATATAATTATATATATATATATATATATATATATGTCCATTGGATTGGTGGTTGCGAGAATTAATGGTATATATATATATATATATATATATGTATATATATATATATATATATATATATATATATATATATATATATATATATTATATATACACACACATAGTTGAAATAACATTATCTGCATTCCACTCGGAGATAACCAGCCAGCTCATTTCTTAACAGCATGCTTCACAGCCGAGTGCAACAAGCTAATCTCATCAGCGAGGTGTTTTCCGACAGACAAAGCACCAACTGTGGCCTCCCCTCATGGAGGTACAGAGGAGTCATGAACCCGCTGCCACGAGTCAAACGCGCTAATACCTGCTACACCACGCCTCGAGCTTACCCAGGCTTAAATAATCGATTGACCTCATTTTCAATAACTGGGGGTATTTCCAGTCCGATGCTTAATTCCCTGGCTGTGGACGAGGCAGCCGCCTGAGCTGGAAAGCGTCTAAGCATGCTGCGCGCTCACCTGAGCGGCAAACGCACGAGCGAGAAGAACGAGGCGACAGATTTTGCACACGCGCCCGTGTGTTTAGCTAGCGCCCATAGCGATTAGCATGCACAAACGAAAACTACAAGCCGGCCACGTTGGGTTGGTTCCAGGTTGAACCAGTAGCTACAAGAGAAAAAAAAAGAAAAAAAAAAAAAAAAAGAAAGAAAGAGAGAGTCTGTTCACATCCGGAGTGAGTGGGTTTTCTGTTCTAGTGCCCTTTTGGCTCCTTGTAAAAGACTTAAAATAAATAAATAAATAAATAAAACAGACCAGCAGCTGATGTTTGTAAAGGGCCGATTGTTTAAGTGCAAAACTCACATCATCCCACTTACTCAGTGTGTTTTTTTTTTTTTTTTATCCTTTTTATATTCTCAAGCTCAAGTCAGACCTGTCTAATTCTCCAGATCTGATTTATTAGCTTGTCAAAGGAAGAATTGTTGAAGAAGGCAATCAAAAAGCACTTACTGAGCCCCGACACAAAAAAAAAGAATTACCGCTTTTTTTTTTTCTTCTTTCTTTCCCCTGGTTAATTTGTGCTACACCCATGGAGGGGGGCTGGCGCGGTGTTTGATGAGGCATAAAATGATGATAAATGAATTTATTGCCCTGCTGCTCATCAAACGATGGTAGTATATACTCCTCTTTTATTTATTTATTTATTTATTTTATTTATTTTTTCTGGCAACAAGTCACTCTGATCTCTTGTCACGCTCCGCCTGAGATCGGGGGGAAGGGGGGCACCGAGGATATTTCCAGCCTCTGCAAAACTTACCAAAAAGGGTCAGAGTGAATACAACTGGGCCAATGCCAGTTGATGGAGGAGGAGGAGGAGGAGGCGGAGGAGGAGGAGGAGGAGAGGGCTGGGACGGGGCAGGACGGGACAAAAGGACAGTTTAATAGGTTAAACTGGAAATAGGAGTAAAGTCGTCGCTGCAAGGGACACATGCTCTTGTCTTTCAGCTTCTGATCAACGTGTGGGAAAAGGCCGGAGTAACCAGATAACCCTCCCTCCCTTTCCTTTTTCTTTCGATTCTCTCAGGCGAGCGGAGTCGAGGAGAAAGAAAGACAGAAAGAAAGAAAGAAAGAAAGGAAAAAGCCAACAGTATATCTGGCAATGGATTAATTAGCAAACAACACACAAACACACACCGAGCGAAGAAACAAGCGGCGTGTTGTCACATGGGTGGCGGAAGAGAAGAAATATTCCATTATGGCACTTACACAAGTACCCCGCTTTCGCTCCCGACCATGATTAACGACCGGCAAAAAAAAGGGGTGGGGGGGGGGGTTGAGGGTATCAGAGCAGTCTCCATGGGGTCAAAAGCAGTTCTGCATATTTGCTAAATAAGCTCTCGGCCCTGACTGCTTCTCCCACAAATCAGAGCTGTTGCAATTCCGCTCCACATTGTTTAGACGTTTACACTTGATTGCTCCATCTCTCTCTCTCTCTCTCTCTCTCTCTCTGCCACTCTGTCTTTGTAATTGTAATGATTAAATCCTCTCATATCCTTCTGCTTGTGTTAGCGAGAGAAATGCATTGTTGTACATTTTCGCTGTTGGCCTGCCACCTCTCTCTCTCTCTCCTTTTGGATCCCTCCATCATTAGGTTAGTTCTTTAAATACTTCAAAGCCCTACTTATTTTTTTCGCACAATAAATCCATGAAAGCAATTACATGCATACTCTGTATGGGGTGTAGAAGTGTAACGGCTGCAGCGTTAGATAATGAGGCGTCTACGCGCCGTAAGAGCACTACAAAGTTGACTCGCAAAGTTTCACCAAAAACTAGCGCAGGCTTCAGAGCGACGGCGGTACGGAGGAGTGATATGGGGTGGGAGGGGTTTGGTTATTTCAGAAAACATGACAAGGTTTGTCTAAGTGCTAGTTATGCATCAAAACCCTTTATTTTTTCCACCCTGTGCCGCATCGATACCAAAAGGCCATGAGGGTGGATAGGGAAAAAAACTGCGACTCCCCCCCACCCCTGACGGAAAGAAAACAATTTTGTCAAAAGAAAAATGGAAACATTATCATTTGACAGAGACAGGCTTTCGCCCGTCGTTCTCCCACCCCATCGACAGTGCAGCTAATCAAGGGAATCCGAAATATGCAGATAATCTCTCCGATAAATTTTTCATGAACGCATTTCTGCGTAATCTCAACAAAGAGGCAGCAACACGAGAGATGAAAGCGGTTATTAAACAAAAGATTGAATCGAGAGATGGTGTTCAGAATGATCTTGGATTTAAACGGCGCTTTGCTTGACAATGCATTTGTTTATTTATTTATTTATTTATTTATTTCCCCCAAGCGGTAGAAATATAAAAGTGTCTGTCAAATCTTTGATTGACTCGGTCAAAACCAACAGCCAAAGCTGAGTGCAGCGTCCAAACGCCACAATAAGCGCGTTTCCGTTACACTTCATAATGCGCAAATTTAAATAGCAAATTGAAAATACACAACCTGTCACACGTTTATCGCAAATATGTTTTTACTCTCGCATACAGTGTTTTTTTTTATATGCTGCGAAAAAACAGCAAACTGCAAAACTGTAATGGGAACGTTTTTTTCGCATTTCCAGGTCACATGACACACCCTGCCTTGCCTTGGGCGTGATGCTGCAGGTGCTACACGAGGTCCTATTGCACTGCACAGCTCAAATAAAGAGGCCACGTTCATCCGGAAATTGGGAATCCACAGGTCCTTCTTGAAATCGCGCACTATTACCTCCCAGAACAAGCGCCTACGTGGCCGGTCCCTGTACAGGGGGATCGCCTCGCCGTTAATGCTTATATAACGCGCCTACGTCTCAGATTACAAATAAAAATGCGTCGGCTGCGATATCCTACATCTGTCGACCTTTTTTCAATGACTTATCGCGAGAGGACGGGTTTTAGTCCCATGATATGGTTACTGTCATTTCGCGACAGTTTTTTTGCGACATTTACAAAATATCGCAATAGTAACAACTGTGTTGTGCGTGGAAAAATAAACATTGCGGTATTGTGGTAATGACTTTGCACTTATTTCCCGGCATTCTGAGTATGTGAGGGTATTTACTTAAAAAAGTGCGTTTTCGCAATATTTGACAAAATGATCAGCTGAAGCCTTCTACACACACACACACACACACACACACAAACACACACAATGAAATTAAAAATTGATAGTGGATATCATTCCTGAAAAGTTAGCTAGCTAACTCTAGCTAAACAACTGATAAAAACATTATATCCACAAAAAAATCACTATTTAAACAAACCAACACGTTACATTCCTAACCATTCAAGAACAATGATTAGTCAGCGTTCATTTCTCCTACACTGATATGAAGATATTGCATTATTTTTTATCGGAACGCTAAATCCAGAGTTCTTGGACTAAAAGATAATCAGAAAAAGGAAAGTATTAGTATTTACGGCATTTGGCAGACGACCTTATCCAGAGAGGCATACAACTCAGCAATTGAGGGTTAAGGGCCTTGATCAAGGGCCCACTAATGGTAGCTTGGTGGTCGTGGGGTTTGAACCTGTGATCTTCTGGTTCTTTGATATATTTGTAGTCAGGATTTTGAGTAAAAACTAAATCCATAAATCCGTATTTTTATCCATCCATAAAAAAATTATTCAATAGAAGTTGCCATATACACACCATGCTACTAAATACGAATCGTTTGTTCTTTTGTCACATGACTCCCATTGACACTCTGCAGTGCATTACACTGAGAACACCTCTGAGTCGTTCGTTCTTTTGTCAAGTGACTCTCATAGTCGCTATGCAGTGCATCCGAGTCGTTCGTTCTTTAGTCATGTGACTCCCTCGGAGACCGGGTGCACCTGAGTCGTTGGTTCTTTTATCACGTGACTCCCATAGACTCCCATAGATGCCATGCAGTGCATCTGAGTCGTTCATTCTTTTGTCAGACAATATGGGAGTCAAGTGATAAAAAAGCGAACGACTCAGATTAGAAGACTCAGGAGCAGAACCGTTCAATTCTGTTTCCTGTGTACCGCGCTGCACTATAGGAGTCACGTGACAAAAGGACGAATCATAATATGTTCTTATCTGCATTGTAATATTATTAGAATTAGTAAAACTAATAGCCAAAATGACAAAAACGACGAAATTAACTAATTGACAAAAAAAAGATTCAAAGAAACGAGTCACTAAAACGATCCAAACTTCCGCAGATTTCACCCTCTTCCTGAAAATGAGAGGTCCAGAGGTCACTGGTTTGACACCATTGCGGAGACCGAGCATGAATTGGCCCTTGATACCGTCAATATAAGACTTCTGGGAATAGCAGGACCGCGGCGAGTGCTGTCTTTCTGTGCAAGGGGACAATTTTAAACTTGACAGTGTGATAAATAAAGCATTTTTTTTGTTGGTAAACAGAGCTCGTTTGGAAACGTTGTGATACCACCTCGTAAATGACAACACTGCCATTTCCTCCATTATTAAACCGGAAATCTTAAATACTTGTGCCATCATAACTCTGTTTCATGTCCAGCAGCTTTTTTTTTTCTTTCCTAGATTATTTTCCAGTCCCAACACTTATATAAGCAAACATGCCGAAACAACCCAACTACAAGAGCTAGATATTTGCTAGAGGTTTTTTTTTTTTTTTTTTTTTTTTTTTCCAGTTCCATCATTAAACAGAGATGAAGTCACTCCCCAAATGAGGTCGAGACTCTTTTGATTCATGTATCAAAAAGACAGCCATCAAGAAAAAAAAAATACATACACACCAAAAGAACACACACACACACACACACACAAACTAATGGCACACTATCACAGTCTCCAGAGAGCTAACACAGTTTACCACAGTATGATGTAATCTCCATGGCATTGAAATACACACACACTCACATGCATGGGCATAAACACATACACACACACACACACACACACACACACACACACACACACACACACACACACACACACACACACACACAAAATTAGACACTTTCATAAAGAAAAGCATCATGTTGCATATCACTTGGTTACATTAAAAAAGAGGGCTTTGTGTGCTTTGCTAAGCTATGCTGCTTGAGGCATGATTAATAAGGCTGTCTGTCAGAATAATTAATATTCAGTGAACTCAGAGGGGATGACTGCAGGCCTCAGCGGCTTCAACGAGGGATAGGCCTGAACAAGGAAGCCCTCTGGAAAATTCCTGCACATCACGCACTCTCGCTCGGCTCACACACACACACACACACACACACACACACACACACACACACACACACACATACACACACACACACACACCTTGCACTCTCCTTGTTTTAGTAGATTTACACTGGTTGACTTTTTGACAGACATCCAAGGATTGACACCTCGGTGTGACCAAGCGATTTACTTTATAAAAAAAAAAAAGATAGATACTTACACAGATGGACAGAGAGATAGGACACAGGGTTCATTGAGGGAAGGGTGCAAGTCTCTCTATTCTTTCTATTTTGGCAATATGACTCTGTGATATGTGAGCTGTGTTTTTGCTGCATGAGAAATGGTGTTTAACAGCGCCGGGAGTTTTTTGTTTTTTTTTTTTTCTCCCCCTTTTTCTTTTTCTTTTCTTTTTTTTTTTTTTCAAGACTATTGTGTTACATTTTCAACTGCTCAAAGCAAAAACATGTCACTTTAGCTACCAACATCTATTATTTATTTACTCGTACTGTATAGTGTTACGGATATATTGTTATTAAGAAATCGCTCGCTCTTCTTCACCGTACCAAAGAAAAATACAAAATAAATAATTTTTATTATTTAGGTGTGTTTTAGTTTGCGTGTATTACAAACATGTACCGAATTCACTGGAACTTCAGTGTTAAAAACAAACAAACAAACAAACAAACAAACAAACAAACAAATAAATAAGAAATTCCCATTTGTTTTATTAAATGCAACAATAGAAGAGAGGAATCACTGGGTATTAGAGGAAAACAATCAGTGCTTATTTGTTTGAGGCGAACGTGTATGAAGTGGAGATTTTGCGAGTAATATGTAGTTTTACATCAACATGGAATTTTACATCTACATCTTCTTTTGTGCCTATCTCAGGCGTCTATGGACATTAAGGCAGGATACACCCTGGATGGAATGCCAACCCATCGCAGGGCACACACACACACATACACACACACATTCATACACTAGGGACAATTTTCCAAGGTGCCAATCAACCTACCGTGCATGTTTTTTGGACCGGGAGGAAACCGGAGAACCCGGAGAAAAAACCCCTGAGGCACGGGGAGAACATGCAAACTCCACACACACACATGGCCGAGACGGGAATCGAACCCGGACCCTGGCGGTGTGAGGCGAACGTGCTAACCACTAAGCCACTGTGCCCCCTTCTTTTTGATATATAGATCTTTATTTATTAAAGAATTATGTGTTTGAACGAGTATATATATATATATATATCGGGTTATTATATATATATATATATATATATATATATATATATATATATATATATATATATATATATACATACACACACATACACACACACACACACACACACACACACAGTGTCGAGTTGGCTCACCATGTTGTTCTTAGCTTGCTAGTTTGCTGCTAGCAAAAAAAGCTAGCTAGTGGTTAGCATTAGAGAGAGCATTTTAGCTAAGCAAAGAGCAAGCATTGAGTAGAAAAGACAGCAAAACTCACCTTTATTGTCGAATATCGGGTCACAAAGGAACTTTATTTATGGTGTTGCTTAAAAAAACGTCTAAAAAAACTAGGAATGTAAAATAACCATGTAACAAATAAAGACAAATTGCACATTGGGAACTCCCTCCATGTTGAATCATCCTGAAAGGTCTGACCCTGCCCTGCAGCCATGTTTTCTATTAGCAGGTTCATGGGGGGGTGAAAAGGTCATCTACAGGAAATCTAGACTAAATTCAGAGAAAGGAGGACGTGATGGAAACGGCTTCTGGATGAAACGCTGCCCTTTTCAGATTCAACACATCCTTTTATAGCAGGTGGTGTCCGTTCTTTTTAGGAGATCATATGCTATGATATGGTCCAAGAAATGCACTGCAGGTCTGCTCTGGATTTCCAAAGAAATGGTTCAAATGCCAGCGGCGTCTAGGAGAATACTTCGTCGAGATTTACTGCGTGCTTTAGCAAATATGATGTGAAATGTTCAGAACATATGCTGAAATTTTTTTCCCAAACGGATCTTTAAATCGGATCTAATTATAACCAGGAGGCCAATTCATAACGCAGTGTGTTGTGATAAGGTTCCTGACTTACACAAACACACACACACACACACACACACACACACACACACACACACACACACACACACACACACACACACACACACACACACACACACACACACATTCGCTCACTACCGACTATGTTTCGACTTGTCAACAGTCTCAAGTTGCGTCCCGGGTCCAACATTAACCAGACTGAATCCTGTCTGTAGGGCGGGTCAAAGTTGGAGCGAATTCTTCCGTGGCCGTGTTTACACATCAGCGTGTCCATAAACAGACAAAAAAAACACCAAAAAAAAAAAAAAAAAGACACCGTACACCTTACACTCACACACACACACACACACACACACACACCAGGCAATTACAGCAAACCGACACGCTCGGAGCGATGTGATGAGAAGAATTGCGGTGAGCCGGGAAGGCGAGGACAGCTGAAGTGGACGCGCTTAAGTTTTTGAGGAATGATACAACAAAACACTACAGTCATCCCTCACCTACTCTTTCTCACCCCTTTCTTATCAACATTCCAGGTGTACATGCCGTGCCAATCATCCACATCAATGCGAATAGCACTCGCCTGTCGCTTTCTTCCTCTCTCCCTCCCTCCCTGCATATATATATATATATATATATATATATATATATATATATATATATATATATATATATATATATATATATATATATATATATATACAAAATTTATTTTTTTTTCCCCTCATTCTTGCAGTCATTTTCCCTGTGATGCAAACCCTGTCATTACGTAAAACACTGCATCTCTAGTTTGTTTGTGTGTTTGATTGCAGCCGAATGTTATGTCTCTCGCACAAGTCCACGTATATATTAAAACGGTCGCGCCGCGGTATAATCAGACACTCTTAACCACTGTCAGGGCAGACAGGCCTAGCAGCACTGCCACAGGAAATTGTTCCCCACTTAGCATCATAATATAGTAATCGCTGAGGCCCACTGAACAAACACACCAAAAAA
>JACRUU010000010.1:8230857-8258357 GCA_030449085.1 Kryptopterus vitreolus | reverse complement strand
TTCATTCATTCATAATAGTGTCTAACACCGATCATAGTTCAAGAATATCTCATGTTCTCTTATTTTGGCAAAATAGCAGCTCAGTGCTTAAAGTCTATATCAAGAAAGTCATGAATTCAAATATCAGTACCATCAAAATGCTACTTGGCGCCCTTAACACTGCACGACAGCTTGAACCCACTGTGAAACATGGTGGTGGCAGCATCATGCTGTGGGGATGCTTTGCTTCAGCAGGTAACAATGAACTAGTCAGAGTTGATGGGATGGAGGTAAATGGCGGGCAATCCTGTAAGAAAAGCCTTTTAGAGGTTACAAACAATGTACTTTAATGAGCTTTAGAGATACACCGGTAGCATTTATTAGTAGCAATGTAGGAAAAACACACTGACTGACTAACCAACGTATCGACGTCGTAGATCACAAAGTCCTCGTGTCTAAACTGATTGAGACGCGCACGGGAGGGATAATTGTCTGCTTTCACTGGGCGGAAGAGCCTCAACTAAGCCGGCTAGCTCAGTGAGCTAATAGACTAATCTAAAATATGTATAAAACATGAAGGTGTATTCAAAGCGATGTGTGTTCTACACTGGCGAGGACAATGAGAACTGGAAAAAAAGAAAAAAACACACACACAAAAAAAGCGTTTAGCTCCTCGGGGGGGAAATGAAACGGCTTTTGATTGTAATAGGAATTAGAGAAAAGGTTTATGCTTTTTTTTTCTCTCCCCCCCTTCACTCATGTGCAAAAAGAAACACACCACGGTGATCAGAAAGAAAGAGTGAGACAAACTGATAAAACATGCCTCGGCTTGGTTCACACCTGTCTCTCTTAGAACATAACAAACCCACATAATTACGACAATTTAGACTCGCAAGTTATGTTCCCAAGACACCCACAAAGACAGGCCCTTTAGGCTACGCGCAGAAAAAGCCACCGAACAAGATGGAGATCGAAAAAAGGCGAGAGAAAGGACGCAAATTAGCTTTGAATGCCAGAAAAGAAATTTAGTATAAAGGAAGGGCGCACTTTCACACGGAACGTATTATGTAGCGCATATGTTTATGTTCAGAAGGGATTTAGCTGACATAATCTCGCCTGTAATCCAAACTCATGTAGGGGATCAGGTTAAGGCACAATCCGGCGTACACACACACACACACACACACACACCTGTAGTCCGGACAGCTCTTATGAGTAAACCCGTGTCAAAAGCGCTTGACTGATAATGAAATTGAATGATGGTCGAAATCTCACCTGTTTACCTGCAGCTATTCTGCTCCTGTCACTCCCAGCAAGCAGGGGATCCTGGATCCTGCTCCATAATCCACCTGCAGCCCTGGAGGGGGGAAGAAAAAAAAAAAAGAAAGAAAAAAAAATGACTCCATGCTCCGTCAAGCCCTCGGATAACCTCGCAAACTCCATTCTCACACTGCACATTCTCTCCCACTCTTAAACAAGGAGACGTTTGTGTTTTTAATCAATCAGTCTGTTTTTTTTTTTTTTTTTTTTTACTTTTCAACGTGTTTGCCAAGAGCTTTGATTTGTTACTTAATCAGTCTCCAACATATCATTACATTTCCATGAAGACAACCACAAAAAAACGCACATGGCAAATATCTATAGTAGGGCCAGGAGACTTGTTTAGGGGTTGTACTGACATTGCTTCAACAAGTTCTGATGAAGACATTAATGATTTCAAGCAGGTGGGATATATATATATATATATATATATATATATATATATATATATATATATATATATATATATATATGTTTTCAGAGCGCCTACTAAAAAAAACAAAAAAAAAAAAAACAGGTTTGCCACTCCCTTACAATAAAATACAATAGAAACATGCTTCGTCAAGTGATGTGTCTTGTTTGTGTGTGAATGCAAATGTTTTTGATTTATTGAATGCTAAAAACCAATAAAAAAACGACAAATCAGTCTATTGATTTCTTTTCCTTTCACAACCAATGACTAAGGCCAAAAGGAAAAAAAAACAAGTCTCAAAAGCCAAAGTCAGACAAAATAAACGCATCCGTCTTGCTCACAGCTATGTCTGGATTCCCTTCTCGGGCAAGATCAACACGTTTAGCGACATCAAAGGCAAACCTGATACCTTAAGCATAAGAAGATTAACACTTGCAGTGATCTGCAGCTTAAGACTGTGCGAAGACTGTTTTTTTTTTTTTTTCTTTTCATGGCAGCCAGCGGCAGAAGGGACAAATCATCAATGACTTGGCACCGGTATCTACCTAGTCGATTTTGAACGTCGGTCTGGAATAAGCTCTCCGAAATGCCCTACTTTCGAGGTAAAATAAATAAATAAATAAATAAATATGATTGGGAGAGTTACTAGAATGTAGCTGCATGAACATGCATGCGTGGGGAAGGGGGAGGGGGGGTGATGGGGGAAGAAGGTGTAACAGCAAATAATACGCTCTCACAAAACACTATTGTATCGCGTTCAACCTGCCTTTCTACCTCGTGTCACTTTCTTTCATTCAAAGATTATGTCAGATATAAGTGCAGCAATCATGCTGTCAAGTGCCTGTGGCTCTGAGGAAGCAGGTGTTGTGTTTTTACAAATGCGCACAAAGACTGACGAATCGAAGCGACGCGTTTAAGAACGGCAATTTTATTTATTTATTTATTTATTTTTATTATTATTGTTGCTATCCTGGATTAAGTCTGATTAACATGTGCAAATGAGCAAATGCTAGTGTCAGTTACCAGTTGGGAGCTCAGTGGTGAAGGCATTGGCGACTGGGCCAGAAGGTCACAGGTTAAAAAAAGGTCTACCAAGCTGTCACTAGTGGGCCCTTGAGCAAGGCCCCTGGGTTGTAAGATAAGGGTATCTGCCAAATGCTGTAAATGTTTTTCTGGTGAATTATTTTTTTTCTTCACCATGCAATGAAGCCATTCAAATGTAAAGCTATTTATGCCTAATGGATAAACCATCATTTATTCATTCATCTTCTACCTCTTTATCCGATCGTCCCTTGGGTCACTTGGGTCATCTGTGCCTATCTCAAGCGTCTATGGGCATTAAGGCAGGATACACCCTGGATGGAATGCCAACCCATCACAGGACACACACACACTCACACACACACACACACACACACATTCATACACTAGGGACAATTTTCCAAGATGCCAATCAACCTACCGTGCATGTTTTTAGACCAGGAGAAACCAGAAAACCCGGAGAAAAAACCCCTGAGGCACAGGGAGAACATGCAAACTCCACACACACACATGGCTGAGATGGGAATCGAACCCGGACCCTGGAGGTGTGAGGCAAACGTGCTAACCACTAAACCACCATGCCCCTTTAATAAATAATATAATAAATCTTATTTTTTTTTACTATGTAAAACACCCGGTCCAAGCTGAATAAAAAGCCCTAATCTGCAACACACCCACTAATTGCCCACGGGGGGGTGTTTGAAAGCGATTTATTAAGAATAACTGAGTAAAAGGCGTGTGGGTGAAGTAAACAGTATTTGATTTAGGGTGGTTTTTTTGTGCTAATTGTTCTAAAACTCTCTGGCAAGTACGGATCTGAGTGTAAAGCGCAATCGAAAACATCTCGCACTTTGTCATAAAGGCACTGGATAATGTACGTAATTGTACGTCGTGATAAAAAGACGTAATTATACGGCATTCAGGCGATTTTTAGAGAGTGTCAAGAATTTCGGGAATAAAACATGAATATAAAAAAGAACAATAATAAATAAATCATAAAAATAATACAAAAAAACATACAGGTGTGAACATGTGCGCTCTGTTTCCGTGATATGAGTAATGGAATCTTTTCACAACCGCTTTGAAAGCTCTTTGGTAGTGTTAATCTACACACACACACACACACACACACACACACACACACACACACACAACATTTTGAAAGTTTCTTAGGCCTTGATTTGACACCAGTATTTTTCACTTTTGCGGCAAATCTAAGTATTCGATAAGGCAAACTGTGGGTTATTTTGGTAATATATAATAATAATAATAATAATAATAATAATAATAATAACAATAATAATCATTTTGAAATCTTTGTAGATGAAAAATCAGTTTGAAAAGGTTTTTGCGGGTGTTTTCAAGAATGTAATAAGCCCATTATTTGATTAACCCCTTGTTGACGATTGTCGCGAATTTGCATCAAACTGCTTCCAGGCCGAACAAAGACAATGTAATGCACATATTCCTCCAATGCCTGTTGATGCATATTTGACACGTACCATCGGCCATCCTTGAGGCCCTGCTTGTACAATTACAATATCTGCTTGAAATTCATACAACAAGAGGTAAATCCGGGCTAATTTTCTTTACTACTTTAGAGTTTTTATTGTATTTTATTTTAATTTTTTTACTTTATTTTTAACCGCTCCCCGTTTTCCGACCTGTCCAGCTCTTTTTATTTGAGCACGAGAAAGAGTTCAGTGTGAGGCTCGATCTTTTTTACCCATTCTTTTTGGGGAAAAAAAAAAAATCCCAGATAAGAACCAGTAGATTTTGTTGGTACCTCATTATATTTTATGAGTATGAATGGAACTCATCTAGCAAATAGACTAGTGTAGAGTCACACCTACATACTGTAGGGGTGCGGAGGAAGGAAGGGGGGGGGGGTTACATTCCAACTGAAATCATAGTGAAAAAAGTGGATGGATGGTCCACTAGGCGATGTCCAGCGACGTCTAGAGTGTTAACCTGTCATCGTACCAACACTGTGCTAAAATAAAAAAGAAAAAAAAAAGGATCTTATCTTAGTTGACCAGAGTGACTCTAATATCCTTCACTGTGTTATTCTATCCCAGGTCTGGGAAGACAGGTGCTAGAGCCATGCTGTCACCCCGTGTCGACCTGCCCTGTGCCAGACGATATAAGACACTCGTGTGGAAAAACAAAAATCAACTGCCCTCCTACGGAAAAGCAGTTCTTACAACAGTGTGTGTGTGGATGAAGAACGTCCTATAGTGCATGTCTTCTGTTTTGTTCAGGCAAGAAAAGTCAGTGGTACAACCAAGTAGTTACTGAAAGCACATACACACTGGCAGATAAAGAAAAATGGAGTAAAAAAATATACTTTTTACAACTTTCTTTGTAATGCAAATGTTGCAAACATTTTTATATTTTTTTAATTTTTTTTGCAAACTATATGCATGGTATGAGTACATCTTTTGCATCTTTTGCATCTTTTGCTAGTCCTTCAATTCCTCACCAGCCATATGCTCTTAGTCTATATGTTGTTTATTTCCCTTTTTTTCCCTTCTTCCTTCCTCTCTTTCTACCTTCTTCTTGTGCCTGTTGGAGTTGACCTGCCCTACAGTTATTTTCACTCATATGTAATCTCACTTAGTATTATGAATACAATGTAGTGTCCAACTTTACTAAACATTACATTTTGGGATGGGAAGGCAGCATACTTTTTCTGATCAGACAGTGTTCATAAATGGTATGGATATGGCAGAAAGATCTCTTTATCCATTTCTTCTTTCTATCCACACGATGTTGCTGACGCGGTGCTTTTACTTCCACAACTATGAGGATCGAATCTTAGATAATGCGTCATAAAAGTTCGTGGTGTTAAAAGGAATTTATGTTAACTCATTATTAACGTACACAAGGGGCACGGTGGTTTAGCACGTTTGCCTCACACCTCCAGGGTCCGGGTTCGATTCCCGTCTCGACCATGTGTGTGTGGAGTTTGTGCATGTTCTCCCCGTGCCTCAGGGGGTTTTTCTCTGGGTTCTCCAGTTTCCTCCCCCGGTCCAAAAACATGCACGGTAGGTTGACTGGCACCTTGGAAAATTGTCCCTAGTGTATGAATGTGTGTGTGTGTGTCCTGCGATGGGTTGGCATTCCATCCAGGGTATTTCCTGCCTTAATGCCCATAGACGCCTGAGATAGACACAGATTCCCTGTGACCCGAGGGAAGATCGGATAAAGCGGTAGAAGATGAATGAATGAATGAATAACGTACTACATAACTACTAGTTATACATCTCTATACAACCATATATGTAAAAAAATAATAAAAACATCCACTTGAACTTTTTGTTCTTACAAATGTTTGAATGATATTAATAAAATAAAAAAACACACAATCCAATGACTTTGTGATATAACACACATTAATAAAAGTGTGTGGAAACATGATGATTAGACTTGTATCCAGATGTGTCAAGTAACGAAAGACAGATACGTCCTTAATTTTCTTAAGCAGAAATTTTGGGTAGCTATACTTTACTGGAGGAATTCTTTACTTCCTTACGTTCACATAATAACCAGATAAATGGCTCCATCCGGAGAGGATGAGATATAAACATATACCATTCCGACACCCTATTGGTTCGCACTCGATCCATCGCACCTGCACATGACACACAAATCACATCACACTTTTCCCCCCTTTACCTTACTCTTAGGTGTGTAGCCCAGTGGTTAAGATGTTGGACTCTGGACCTTAAGATCGTGGGTTCAAACCCCAGCACCACCAAGCTACCACTAGTGGGGCCCTTGAGAAAGGCCCTTAACCCTCATTTTGCTCAACTGTAAGTGGCTCTGCATAAGAGCGTTTGCCAAATGCTGTAAAGTATACATTTAAAGTATAAATTTATACTTTAAGTAGTTTTTTAGACTTTTACTTGAGTAAAATTGTCGAGTTGATACTTCTACAGAAGTCATTTTAAACCCAGTATATCTATCTATCTATCTATCTATCTATCTATCTATCTATCTATCTATCTATCTATCTATCTATCTATATATATATATATATAATAAAATGGGAATGGTTGGTGATATTAAGGTCCTGTTTGTGGCACATTAGTATATCTGAGGGGGCAAACTTTTCAAGATGGGTGGTGACCATGGTGGCCATTTTGAAGTAGGCCAACTTGGATCCAACTTTTGTTTTTTTTCAATAGGAAGAGTGTCATGTGACACATCAACCCTATTGGGAATTTCACAAGAAAAACAATGATGTGCTTGGTTTTAACGTACCTTTATTCGTTCATGATGAGTTATTTACAAGTTTATATATATATATATATATATATATTATATTATATATATATATATATATATATATATATATATATATATATATATATATATATATATATAATATATATACACGTCTACCTGAGGAAATGAAGGGGAAGACTTTTGACCCCCGGTGCTTGTATGTGCTTTTTAAACATCTCATTTTACATGTAATTTGCATTTCCTGTAATAAGAACAAGGGGCACGGTGGCTTAGTGGTTAGCACGTTCGCCTCACACCGCCAAGGTCCGGGTTCGATTCCTGTCTCGGCCATGTGTGTGTGGAGTTTGCATGCATTTTCTCCCCGTGCCTCAGGGGTTTTTCTCCGGGTTCTCCGGTTTCCTCCCAGTCCAAAAACATGCACGGTAGGTTGATTAACACCTTGGAAAATTGTCCCTAGTGTATGAATGTGTGTGCATGTGTCCTGCGATGGGTTGGCATTCCATCCAGAGTGTATCCTGCCTTAATGCCCATAGACGCCTGAGATAGGCACAGACACCCCGTGACCCGAGGGAAGATCGGATATAGCGGTAGAAGATCAATGAATGAATGAATGAATGAATGTTATAAGAACATCTGGGAAGATGTTCCAATATATATTTTGGAGCCTGGTCGTCTATTCATTTAGCAACAAGTATGTTATTAAAGGTATTGATGTGGTGTGAGGAGGCCACTGGGGATCTTCCCCTCCAAACCATGTTAGAGGTCACTTTGTGCACAGGATTATTGTTACGCTTTGAACAGTTTGTATTTGAATTCTGTGGAAACCAAAGATACAAGTAAAGCATGGACTTCGATTTTGTTGTGGTAACAATTTGGTAAAAGAACCACATTTAGCTGGATAATGCAAAAAATATATACTTCTGTCGATATTCTGTCACTCAACCATGTATATCATTTAAAGAAACCCGTTTTCTTCATTACAATAAAAGTCTATATTTTCACTCCTGTCGCATGAAAACAATTCATCTTCGACAATCGTCATGTTTAACACACCAGTATCAAAGTCCAATCAAAACTTTTTCATCAAGACATAAAGAAGGCATGTATTAAAATTTGATTTGTGAAAGATTTGGGGCAAATAAAGCTTTTGACACATTAAGAAAAAAAAAACACAAAAACAACAACAAACCATAAACTGTGGTATCACGGGGAAAATGATTCCGTACTCTGATTTCGTTGTTGTTGTTGTTGTTTTCTCTGGAGTCGCTCTGTCAGAGCGGCATCGCAACTCTGACCTGGAACGATGTTGTTCTTTGATCAGCGCTCCACTGCTTTCATTCTGTCGACAAGACAAGTGAGGTTTACTCATTATTTATCAGACATTATAAAGGAATCGTAGCGCGGTGATGAAAATGCGTCATATATCAAGTGCGCAAAGTTTCTTAAAGTGCTAACCCGGAAAAGCTCGCATCCTATTGCTTCTGTTAATAACAAGTCATGGAGAAAAAATAATCAATAATAAGACTTTGATTTCCTGTTTAAATATATATAAAATATGCAAACACATATATATATATATATATATATATATATATTATTTTTTTTTTATCTTTCACTACTTAAATACCTCTCAAACATATATTGACCAGTAAAAATACTAACAATGTCGATACAAATATTGGATTCAAATTTACAGAATGAAATAAGTAACCTATATAATACATTATAGGTAATTTTACACTGATTCTTAGCCAAAGAATAAAAAAAACAAAACAACATATGATATACACACGTTTCTGTTTTGATAACGTTACCGAAATGTTCTTTTCTTTTAGCACCGTACGGCGCTTGATGAAGGGCAGAATTCCTTATAAGGACACTTCTCCTGTAAAAGTGAGGACACGCAGAAACCAGAGCAAAAGCACGCGCATCAACATGCTTCATTCGCTTACGAACAGCACTTTGTCCCCAAGAAGTGTATTTTTGTGTACATACCATATAGACACCTTATTCTAAAATATTCCAAATTGACAAATGCACTTTTAGCTCCACCCACAGCACATCTCCAGGACACCTGCGCTGTTTCTGGAGCGAAGAGTAAAGCTGTATATTTCTTTATTAAAAAAAATAATAAAAGGGGACATGGTGGCTTAGTGGTGTGTGTGTGTGTGTGTGTGTGTGTGTGTGTGTGTGTGTGTGTGTGTGTGTGGTGTGTTGTTCTCCCCGTGCCTGAATGGGATTTTCTCCGGTCCCCAGGTCCAAAAACATGCCGGGTACATTGATTAGGACCTTGGAAAAGTGTCCCTAGTGTGTGAATGTGTGTGTGTGTGTGTGTGTGTATATGTGTGTGTGTGTGCCCTAAGATGGTTCGGTATTCCATACAGGGTGTGTTCTGCCTGGATTCCCCAAGATGCCTGAGATAGGCACAGGCTAAAGTGGATAAAGTGATAGAAGATGAATGAATGAATGAATGAATGAATGAAAAGACTCAAGACATATAAAGAGACGCGGTACTACACTATACACTCAACGTTACCATGAGACTGTGTGTATGTGTATGTGTGTGTGTGTGTGTGTTATGTCCCCTTTAAGAAAGTAAACTGGTAATGGCAACCCAACGCTTGTTGAACGGCACGAACTGGTAAAAAAGTACACAGTATTATTGCTCAGACAAGAATGTCAGAGGCCTGGGCCGAGCTGTATCTCGGTTGGGTTCAGGTAGACATTACAGATTGTGCGGCGTGGGCGCGTGTGTTTAAAGAAATGTCCTCGTATACTCAGCGTGGTTAAGCGTTTGCAATCCTACCATTAAATATGTTTGTGAATGTCAGTTGGGATCGTTCTAACTTTGCCTGCATGTAGTGTACACACGTGTGGGCGTGTTTGCGTGTTACACGGGACTCTCAGACACCTCATTAAAGCAGTGCCTGCCCCAACTGAAACAAATTTAGAACAATCCACAAGCTTTGGCTGGGGAGAGGAAAAGCCTGTCTTATTCCTCCTGGGCCTGTGACAGCTCTGGCCTGCTCACCTCATCTGTTAAACAGCATATGTATGCTTCAGTGTGTGTGTGTGTGTGTGTGTGTGTGTGTGTGTGTGTTGTGTCTGTGGTTTAGCCCAACGCTCTTCCATTACTGCTCAACATTAATACACTAATGATTGTGTCTGGCTTCCCTTTATCAGTTCCAATGCACTTCACATGTGCCATGAGTTGTAACAGGAGGGCGGGATGATTTACTCATAAGACATGAGACATTGAAGGGCACGGTGGTTTAATGGTTATCACGTTCGCCTCACACCGACAGGGTCCGGGTTCGATTCCCGTCTCGGCCGTGTGTGTGTGGAGTTTGCATGTTCTCCCCGTGCCTCAGGAGGTTTTTCTCCGGGTTCTCCGGTTTCCTCCCCGGTCCAAAAACATGCACGGTAGGTTGATTGGCACCTTGGAAAATTGTCCCTAGTGTATGAATGTGTGTGTGTGTGTGTGTGTCCTGCGATGGGTTGGCATTCCATCCAGGGTGTATCCTGCCTTAATGCCCATAGACGCCTGAGATAGACACAGACTCCCCGTGACCCGAGGGAAGATCGGATGTAGCGGTAGAAGATGGATGGATGGATGGATGGATGGATGGATGGACATGAGACATTGTGAAAGTCATCGCTTTGTGCCTCTCGAAATATTTATATCTTTATACATTTTGGGCAAAATTATAACCACTAATCACAAAGTGATGCAAAGTCTCCTATATCAAAAGTTTTTATTCACAATATCTCACACTTCCAGGATCCGGGTTCGATTCCCGTCTCGGCCATGTGTGTGTGGAGTTTGCATGTTCTCCCCGTGCCTCAGGGGGTTTTGCTCCGGGTTCTCCGGTTTCCTCCCCCGGTCCGAAAACATGCACGGTAGGTTGATCGGCACCTAAAATTGTTCCTAGAGTGTGAATGTGTGTGTGTGTGTGTGTGTGTGTGTGCCCTGAGGCGGGTTGGCTTTCCATTCAGGGTGTGTCCTGCCTTGATGCCAGAATATGCCAGTCTAAGATAGGCACCAGACTCTCCGCAACCCGAGAGAGGAGTATTGGATAAAGCGGTAGAAAATGAAAAAATGAATGAATAAAAGAATATCCACCGAATATTTCATTTTATCATAAAATATTATTTATATAGCTTTTTTTTCGTACAACTTTCCAGAAAAGTTGAATGCATACATTATCGCAATATTCTATAAATTCAGGTAAAAAAAATAATAACGTCTTTTAATTATAAAGCCTGTGTCGGGAATATGTTGTAAAAATGATTCAACTCCCATCGATGTGCGTCCAAGTTTCGCTGTTTAACAGATTTTTCACGTTTGTGATGATGTGATGCCATGCGGCAATCATATGTTCGCGACCGATTCCATCTCACCTACGAGTGGATATGTCAAATGTGCATGTCGGGCGAACACGGGGCCGAACAGCGGAGCGTCAAATTTCCCCATTCATTCTCTATGGGGCCGGAATGTTGCGGATTTCCCCAAATTCCGAATGTGTGTGGGGTTCGGGAGATATATGATCGTGATCCACTCCGGACCCCCTTACGAGTGGATTTGCCATATGTGCATGTCCGGACGCTCACAGGCCCGAATTCCGAACGCCGGGCCAAAAAGCGGTAATTTTTGCCCATAGAAAATGAATGGGGCTGAAATTTCGTGCATCACAGTTCGGGCCTGTGAGCATCCGACATGCACATATGGCAAATCCACTCGCAGGGGGTCCGGAGTGGATCACGATCATATATCTCCCGAACCCCACACCTGTTCGTAATTTTGGGAAATCCACAACATTCCGGTCCCATAGAGAACGAATGGGGAAATTTGACGCTCGGCTCTTCGGCTGCACATGTGACATATCCACTCGTAGGTGAGATGGAGTCGGTCGCGAACATATGACTGTCGAATGGCATGTGAGAAACGGTGAAACTCAGAAACAGGGTCGTGTGACATGTCTAAACGCCGGGCACATCCACAGGAGTCGGATGCTGGATAATTTGATGATGTCATGTGCGTCACTAGCCCCGCCCCCTACAAAAAAAAAACTCCCAAAATGCTCTCTGAATGAGCTAGCATTTCGAAGTCAACGCTAAATATTAAACGGACCAGGCTGTAAGGGGTCGCGCCCGGAGCTGCGGTTTGCATCGGCAAGCATCACTTACATATTCTTCAGGAAACGTCCCATGTCTAGTTTGATTATACTGTACCTGATTTCTAGTGGAATATGGGATCATTTCAGGGACCAAGAAGTGTAATGAATAAGGATGGATGGATGGATTGGTTAAATGCATGGTAGGACAGAGATATATGAACCAGTGAATGGGTGGGTAAAAAGATGTCTGGGTGGAGATTAAGACAGAGACGGGGGCGGACGATCTTTTGTCTCCTCCAGGCCTACCACGGCTCTTCTCTGCGCCGTCTGATCCGGCACGCTTTCTGTGTTCACCTCTTCATCACCGTCCACACGGGCAGAAATTAACCTTCAGTCACAATTACACATTTAACACTTCACCTTAAGAACAATTACCAGCGCAAAGAGATCAAGCTTCAGATTCTATTAATTGCTGCTTGAAGTAAAATGTCAGTGCATATGGATTTTCTGCCAGAAGGAGTCTGTGAAAGTGTCCTTCTCTCAGAACAGAGAGAGAGAGAGAGAGAGAGAGAGAGAGAGAGAGGATAGGTCTCTGAATTATTCATGACCGCTATGAGAGGAGGACACGCCGGCCGATGCAGAGAATTTACCAGCGTTTGTGTTTGTCACTGCAGGCAATCCGATGCAATCCAATCCAAATTCCTGCCAACCGGAGGGGGAAAAGCAGACTGTGTAACTGGGATTAGTCAGGAAATGGAATCGAACCAGCATTTACAAAAGGAGAATTGCTAAATCAAGCAAAACGCAAATAGTTCAGGCCGGGATAATTAGCATGTCATGAGGTAATAATGATATTGTAATAATATCAACCTAAGAAAAGGGTGAAAAAAAGAACAACAGTATTTAAGATTCAAAAAGTAAATAATAATAATAATAATAATAATTATAATAATAATAACAACATAAAAAAATTATATTATAACAATAAGAAGAAGAAGAAGAAGAAAAGAAAGAGGAGGAAGAAGAAGAAGAAGAAGAAGAAGAAGAAAAAGAAGAGGAGGAAGAAGAAGAAAAAGAAGAAGAAGAAGAAGAGGAAGAAGAAGAAGAAGAAGAAGAAGAAGAAGAAGAAAAAGAAGAAGAGGAAGAAGAAAAAGAAGCGGAGGAGGAAGAAGAAGAAGAAAAAGAAGAAGAGGAAGAAGAAGAAGAGGAGGAGGAAGAAGAAGAGGAAGCTGAAGAAGAAGACGAAGAGTAGGAAGAAAAAGAAGAGGAAGAAGAAGAAAAGGAAGCTGAAGAAGAAGAGGAAGAGGACTAAGAAGAAGAGAAAAAGAAAAGGAAGGAGAAAAAGAAGAAGAAGAGGAAAAAGAAGAAAAAGAGGAAACTGAAGAAGAAGAGGAAAAAGAAGAAGAATACATGTTTCTTTGCTCATTTGCAGTAAATGAATAATAAAGTATACTGGATGCTGTCTGGCTGGTAAATAGGAGCGTGTCAAGTTGTGCATGAGTGTATCAGGTCACTGGAGAGGTCAGAGGTCACGCTGTCATCGATTCGGGATAGGAGTGTCGGCAGTCAGATTGTGTCAAATACACAAATCACATGCAGTCCATGTGAGCATTCCCGTCATTTTAGGAATAAGGATATGAGGGTAGAGATAAGGATGGGTTTAGGGATGGGGTTAGGGTTAGAGGATTACAGGGGTTATAGCTGGGGTGAGTGGTCAGGGTGGAGGGTTTGGGTTGAATTACGGTTTAAGGGTTGAGTAATAATTAGGGTTAAGAGTGGGGATTAGTGATACTTCTCTTACCCTTAACCCTTACGCTAAGGGGCAAGAATAAGCATTAGTGTTAGTATTAAGGGTTAGGATTAGTAGTAAGAATTTGGGTAAATAAATAGGGATTGGGTTAGCACGTTCGCCTCACACCGCCAGGGTCCGGGTTCGAATCCCGTCTCCACCATGTGTGTGTGGAGTTTGCATGTTCTCCCCGTTGCCTCAGGGGGTTTTTTCTCCGGGTTCTCCGGTTTCCTCCCCGGTCCAAAAACATGCACGGTAGGTTGATTGGCACCTTGGAAAATTGTCCATAGTGTATGAATGTGAGAGTGTGTGTGTGTGTGTGTGTGTGTGTGTGTGATGGGTTGGCATTCCATCCAGGGTGTATCCTGCCTTAATGCCCATAGACACCTGAGATAGGCACACTGATAGGCTGGATGAACGAAGATGAATGAACGAATGCAATACGGATTGGGTTGGGGATAATAATAATTAGAGTTAGGGATGGAGCAAGGGTTAAAAGTAAATTGTGCTTAGGCATTAGCTTTAGAGGTAAGCATTAGGGTTAGGGCTAAGTGTTAGAAGTAAGAATTAGGTTTA
The DNA here is from genome assembly GCA_030449085.1 of Kryptopterus vitreolus. Lineage (NCBI taxonomy): Eukaryota > Metazoa > Chordata > Actinopteri > Siluriformes > Siluridae > Kryptopterus > Kryptopterus vitreolus. Next base: position 8,243,872 of record JACRUU010000010.1, on the reverse strand, counting down.
GGGGTAAGAATTAGGGTAATGAATGAGTAAGAGATATTATGAGTAAGAATTAGGATTAGGGGGAAGGCTGAGATTTTCAGCAATGGGAAAGAATAAATGTGAATTAGGTTTAGGGATTGCAGTACGGGTTAAGGTGTGTGTGTGTGTGTGTTAGGGATAAAGATTAAAATTGGGGTTAAGACTATTTATTATATTTATTTATTACCCCACTGGATTATATTGTTCTCTTTTCACTTTTCATAATCAGGTTTCGTTTCAGGGTCTATTTTCGCTTCATGTTTATTTGCGTAGAGATTATTTTCCTCCAGTCATAATTACTACAGATGTTTTCTAGCACCCTTATCTGAAAGTCATACATCATGAGCGCAAATCATATTTCACTCTACTGAGATAAAGTAAAAAGAGGCACTGCAGGGAGGTCAGAGGTCAAGTGCTTCAGGTAGAACCACTAAACGTATGCAGGCTAACTGAGCTGGTTTGACAATTCATATGTGTGTGTCAAAACACACGCACACACACACTCACGCACACACACGCACTTAAACATTCTTATAGAACACTACAGAAGCTCTATTAACTGCAAATGAAAATTAATAAATAAATAAATAAATAAATAAATCAGCCAGCACATGTTTTCTCTCTCTTTTTCTCTCTCTCTCTCTTTCTCTCACTCTCTATTGGGAAATCTATACTGATCATCCTCTACCTATGTAGCGGGATTAAAATTGCACATTATTATTATAGTCTACAACAGAATAGAAACACAAGGAAGAAAATATGATATATATGAATTTTATTCTATATAACTTTATTTATATATATATATATATATATATATATATATATATATATATATATATATATATATATATATATATATATGTGTGTGTGTGTGTGTGTGTGTGTGTGTGTGTGTATGTAATTCTAACCCCTAACCCCAATGCTGACCACTTACCCGAACTATAACCCCTATCCTAACCCCCCCCAACCCTAAAGCTATATATAATACACTATACTATATATATATATATATATATATATATATATATATATATATATATATATATATATATATATATATATATATATATATATAATAGTGTTATATATGTTCTGTATAGAGATGGTTGAAGAATAACTAACAGACTAAATCATGTTGTAAATAAGAATTGTCTTCATCCTCAGTTGCAAAAGTGTGTATCATATGTTTGTTTTGTTTGTTAATAGACAAAGTTAAAAACTGTTCAAACGCAAGAGAAGGAAAGCAGAATGAGACGGAGCGTCTCTTCAGAAAAGCATCTTCAGTGTGAATGGTGCGAATGTTATTCACCCAAAAGGGAATTATTAGAGATTAAAGATTAAAACCTGAGGTTGAACCCTCCGTTCTAGAGTGTGACTTCTCAGAAGTGGTTATGTTAGAGAAACAGGCAAACAAGCAAACACACACACACACACCACACACACACGGTGTCACGACAGTGAAATGAAAAGCAGAGCGAAAAAGAGCTTTGAGGGTGAGAGGAGGTGAAGTATTGATCAGCCATTGACAAACACAATAGAAATTTTATATGTGATGTGAGAGGCCCATCCATAATTTATCAGAGGGCAAATGTGAGTGAGGGTGGGGGGAGTGGGGTGGTGGGGAAGGAGGGACAAAGCGAAAGGGGGGGAAGGGGATGAGTGGGAGAAAGAAAAAGGGAGTGGATGGGGAGAGTGGACAGGGAATAGGAGCTATTGATTAGAGTAAAGAAGTGCAGGGGCACGCTGTAGCAGGAGAGATAGCACAGGAAAGCCATTAAGAAGAGCAGTGTTACCAGACACGGATAGACGGAGCTAGAGCTAGAGAGAGAGAGAGAGAGAGAGAAAGAGAGAGAGAGAGAGAGAGAGAGATAGAGAAGGGAAGAGATGGGAAAATTGAAAATGGAGTTGAAGTAAGCGGAAGGGGAAAGAGAGAGCGAGAGAGAAAGAGAGAGAGAGACCCCCCCCCCCCCCCCCCCCCCCACTTCATCTCCTGTGCCACCTCTTGGATCAATACGGCCATGTCAAAACAGAAAATGCATGCTTTTGCTCTTAAGTAAAAGGTGTCTAAGATTTTTAAAAGCATTGATTTGGGACGGGTCGATGGAAATCAGTGCAGATTTTCTCCCGTGCAAAGAGGGGGCAAGAACACTCAGCAGATAACTGAGCAACAGAAGGACAGTGGCGATGGCAGAGGAGAAGAGATTCTGAGAGAGAGAGGGGGGGCGAGGGGAAACATAGCGCTGATTACCCAGGAAGGTCAGCCGGACTTCGGGGGGGGGGGGGTGGGGGGGGGGTTAAGGATTCACCTTAGCCTCCGGTCGTCCCCAGTGGAGGATACTCATCTGGGGAGAGGAGGAGAGGATTTCACACAGGTGCCAACAGAGAACGAGAGAGAGAGAGAGAGAGAGAGAGAGAGAGGAGAGAGAGAGAGAGAGAGAGAGAGAGAGAGAGAGGCAGACAGCCATTTTGCACATTAAAGAACAGGCCTGTCTAGACACCAGCGCTTCTTATCCTCAAGAGATGCCTTCAATGAATTAAGCCTCTTTCAGTTTTCGAATCCAGTGGGCAGTTCGCTAAAATCAAAAGCTATTTAGCGTAAATAAACACATCCATTTACACATGAGAACGCTTTACTTAAAGCCATTTGTGTCCCATAATATTAGTATTGTTACACACAAGTATTAAAGAACCTATTATTATTATTATAAACAGCCATAAAGTTCTTTGCTGTAGAATGTGCACAAAAACACACAGTTTGCCTACATTTCAACATATATATACATATATGTATGTATGTATGTATGTGTGTGTGTGTGTGTGTGTGTGTGTGTGTGTGTGTGTGTGTGTGTGTGTGTGTGTGTGTGTATATATACACACACACACACACGAAACACACACACATATATATATATATATATATATATATATATATATATATATATATATATATATATATATATATATATAAACACACACACACACACACACACAAGATAGGTGTGATGAAGGGTTAACTGTATATGTTTTGAGTGTAGATGGTCGAAGAATAAACAGATTATGAATCTGACATAATAAATCACAATGGAAATAGTAATCGGCGTCATCATCAGTCGCCAGAGTTTGTACCGTATGATTTTTATAGTCAGAGTTAAAAACTCATCAGGGGAAGGAAGGAAAGCCGGAACGAGCCGGAGTGAATCATGTCTCGTAATCAGGAACAAATATCGCCCTGGCCACAAGAAAAGTATCTTCAGCGTGGATCGTTCGAATTTTATTCTCAGACTGGTTAGCCGCTGGTGCGGCCGCAGGACAACAGAAACACAGCGATGATTAGCGGAGACGGCTGGGGTGCGGTCCCGGCACGCAGCCCAAAACTCCTAGAGCTGCCCGGAGTACATGCTATTTGTAAGCTTTAATAAAATAAACAGTGGCAGTTCTCGTTTCCAGGCCTCCCATTTCCAGAGCAAGAAGACCGAGCTCATTTCTTAAAGTAAATTAAAATAAAAACAAAAGAAATACATCTTAGACTTTTGCGGTTGCGCTAATATATACGGTGAGTACAAGTCACTGACTTGGCCGTGTCCTGATTCGATTTCTACCTCAGAAAGTCTTGTACACTCTTGTTGGCCATTAGTTAATAGTGTCAGATTGGTTTGCAGGCAGAGAAAGAAGACGATGGATGTGACTGAGGGACGCCTGAGTGCTCTCCGAGCGTCGTCTCTGCCACATGATCTCGCAGGAGAGTGGTGATGACAGGGCGTAATACCACCAGGTGATATTTGAGGAGAGAGGCCTGATAGAAAGGTCATGACATACCCTGGTTGTGATACAGAGAGAGAGAGAGAGAGAGAGAGAGAGAGAAAAGAGCCTGAAAAGAAACAGTAGGGGGCAGTCCGGACTTCCTGTGATACTTCCTGTAGCTCAAATCATTCTAGGAGCAAATAATGCTCAAGTTAAAGCATTTAACACAGGTCGTTTGAAAAAAAAAAGGTATTTATTATTTAAAAAATAAATAAAGATATAGAGCTGTCTTTATTTTCCATTATTAAATGTGATTCTGTCATTATTTTGTGTGTTCAGATTTCTTGATTTATTGGCTTATAATAAAACAAAATAATGATAATAATAATAATAATAAATATATATAAAATAAAAAAAATCAAAATATAAAATAAATGTAAATATAATGTAAAATAAAATACAAATATTTCTTGCTGTAATAACAGGAGCAATAGTGAGAAATCAATTGTTTTACAGATATTTGTTTCAAATTTCGGTTTCAAATTTTCGGCTATTTACATTTGCTTTTCATGGCAAAACCGAGTGTATTATTCATTCGTCTTCTACCGCTTTATCCTGATCTTCTCTTCGGGTCTTTCGGGTTACTGTGCCTATATCAGGCGTCTTTGGGCATCAAGGCAGGACACACCCTGTATGGAATACCAACCCACACATCACACACACACACACTCACACACTAGGGACAGTTTTCCAAGGTGCCCATTAACCTACCGTGCTTGCTTTTGGACCTGAAGAACCTGGAGAACCCGGAGAAAAACCCTCTGATGGCACACAGGGAGAACATGCAAACTCCACACACACACATGGCAGAGGACGGGAATCGAACCCGGACCCTGGAAAAAAGGAAATGTGAGGCGAATGTGCTAACCGATAAACCACCAAGTGTATTATTTCTAACATAAACAAAATTATCTATATTAACTATATATATATATATATATATATATATATATATATATATGATGATACTTCAATATAATGACATACCTTTTTATCATAATACTTGTTTTTATTAACATTATTAATTGGCTTTGCGCAGTCAAAATGTCATGTACTTACATGTGCATGTATTTGTATTAAAAATTATGGGCATTTTTCTGTGCGGTATCTTTTTCTGAAAAATATAGTAAAGTAAGTAGTAAAAGATCCCATAAAGCTCCAAAAAACACAATCCACCCCAACAACGGTGAACACCAATCTCTATTTTGGAAGCAGCTTTGTGGCTTGACAGATCCACAGCCAAGACTTGCTATCCGAACAAATCTAGAGTTACGGTATTAACCGGGACGCAAGATTTCCACAAATAAGTCGGTATTATTAGCCCTTTTCTCAGCTTTGGCTGAGGGATAATTGGCATTGGAGGGGCTACACATGTAGCTCGGGGCATCGCAAAATGCAGATGTTAGGGGCCTGATTAGATCTTGGTCATAACATATGTTTTCAGCTGCTGGCTTTTTCATTAGTTGCGCCATGCGTGCAGAAATCAAAGGTTGTTATAAGAATTAGGATCCCATCGCACAATTAAGGAAATTAAATTGTATACATTAGAGTCAGAGTGTAATAGAATAACAGAATCAAGCTGTAATTGAAATGCACTTAAAACGGATCATGCTGACAAACACAATTGTATCAAGGCAGTAACCAAGCACCTCCACACAACACACAACACACACACACACACACCACACACACACACACACACACACAAATATATATATATATATATATATATATATATATATATACAAATGCAAGGACCCCATCCACTAGATTTCCTTGGTTAAATTCATTGGAAGCGAAACAGCAAGGGTTCTGACAGGCAGACTGAACGTATTAGTGTGCATCGGGGTGTCTCAAATGCACATAATCATTTAACAGCCAGCTCGACACCCCCTGCCTGTGACCCTTAAAGAACATTTTAGGATCAGGATGCATTAAATAGAGTTAAAAAAAAAAAAAAGAAAAAAAAAAAAAGAAAGGGTGGGGCAAACATAATCTGATCACACAGCAGTCATCTTTTGTTTACCGTCCATGATTAACCGTGGATTTTTGAGCATTTAGCATCTCAAATAGCATTTCATTCATTTCATTTCGTTCGTGGATGGAAAATGGTTTAATAGTTACGGATATAGGGGCACGGTGGCTTATTGGTTAGCACGTTCGCCTCACACCGCCAGGGTCCGGGTTTGATTCCCGATCTCGGCCATGTGTGTGTGTGGAGTTTGCATGTTCTCCCTGTGCCTCAGGTGTTTTTTTTCTCCGGGTTCTCCGGTTTTCCTCCCCCGGTCCGAAAACAAAAACATGCACGGTAGGTTGATTGGCACCTTGGAAAATTGTCCCTAGTGTATGAATGTGTCTGTGAGTGTGAATGTGTATATATGTGTGCCCTGCGATGGGTTGGCATTCCATTCAGGATGTATCCTGCCTTAATGCCCATAGACGCCTGAGATAGGCACAGACTCCCCGTGACCCGAGGGAAGATTGGATTAAGTTACGGATATATTTCAGAGTTTTTTGTGAATGTTGTTCACTGAACAATCAAAGTATGGGTGATATATCAAACTCAATAGTGTTTTTGTTAATGCACTAGCAGCTACTACAGTTTTCTACTGATACATTCATTCATTCATTTATTCATCTTCTACTGCTTTATCCGATCTTTCCTCAGGTGTCTCTCAGGCGTCAATGGGCATTAAGGCAGGATACACCCTGGATGGAATGCCAACCCATCACAGGACACACACACTCACACATTCACACACACAGTCATACATTAAGGACAATTTTCCAAGGTGCCAATCAACCTACCGTGCATGTTTTTGGACCGGGAAGGAAACCGGAGAACCCGGAGAAAAACCCCCTGAGGCACGGGGAGAACATGCAAACTCCACACACACATGGACGAGACGGGAATCGAACCCCCCGACCCTGGAGGTGATGCGAATGTGCTAACCACTAATCCATCATGCCACTTTCTAATGATCCATTTATTTATTTATTTATTTATTTATTTATTTATTGGTTTGGTGTACCCATAAACCCCGTGTTTAAGTTGTGTTTCTCACCCATCATTCCTCTATTACTCCTAATAAAGCACATCCTGGTTTCTGTGAGTTTCATTCATGTCGTTGTGTTGTTGTGTGTTTGTGCACCATTTTGCTTGTGCAAAAATAGGACAGAAGATATTTGAAATAGTCTTTATAATTAATCGCTGTCCAAAAGGATACATTAATTGTCCTCCAAATGTCCCCGGGGCCACCAACTTACTGTAGTTGTGCTGTTTCGGTCTTGAAGCAATGGTGTAGCTCAGTGGTATAAAGAGCTGGACTACAGATGGGAAGGAGGGGCGTTCGGTATCACCTGGTATCACCAGGTATCACCAAAGCTGCCATTCTTGGGTCCTTGAGCAAGGCCCTTGTGCTCCAGGGGGTGCTGTATCAAAAAAAATAATAAGAACAACAAGCTGGGATATGCGCAATAACTATTTCACTGTGCTGTTGTGTATCTGTGCCAAATAAAGGCTTACATTCGGTATACATACTTTACTATGGAAGTTGTACTATGCAAGACGCATTATTTACCGTTCCAGGGTAATGGGGTTAAACAAACAAGTGGATGTTTCCTGATATGTATATATGGCTTTCCTATGGACTTTCCTCCCACAAAGATATTTTGGACTGTTTTTTTTTTTGTTTTTGTTTGTTTGTTTGTTTTTCCAAATTTAGTTCAATTCCTAGTTAAAATCCTTGGATCCACCACTAGGGGCACTCTACTACAAATATCAAGGCTGTATTAATACAAATATCAATAGCAAACATTCATCATTTGGCGTGTGCCCCCCTCCAAAAGGAAAAAAAGCCCCCCCCAAACCCAAAAAAAAAAAAGAAAAAGAACCCCCCCGAAAAGCCCCGACCCCCACCCCCCCCCCCCCCCCCCCCCCCCCCCCTACCCATACACATACACACACACACACACACACACAACTATATGTCTTAATGAGCGACTAATTACAGATAGTGATGAAAGTAAACGAATGTCAAATTACTCATTGGAATGAAAATGTCTACAATGTGTTTTTGTCATGTGACAAATGTGTTTTCGTTTTAATGAAGCGCAGACCGCATAACGCCCACATCGAACCCCAACCAGTTTTTAACACCAGCATCACACTGTCGCACACACACACACACACAAACACACACACAGAGCTTGTAAACACATGCACAAGTCGATTATGCATTACACAACTTAAGATATTGTAGAAGTTAAGTCTCCGAGTTGCGCTGTGTCATTCTGCACCGTGTCATTACGGGCTACGGGTGTCATAACGCCATCTTCTGCAAGGAAGGAGTTGTGTGTGTAATGCGTCGGCATGAGCCGTCCTCACAGCAAGGAGCATTTTTCGGGTTTAATCCTCCCAGCAGAAGCGCTTCTCCCACAGCATTATGGGATCGAGAGTGACGAGGTTAGCGGTTCCCACTGAGGGAAATGTAAAGCCGGTAAAAAGTACGATGAAAATGCTTAAAAGGCGTGTAATGACAATGTAAGTGACTAAGAGGTTTAACGGAAATGGACGGAGATTCACTGCGAAGGCTTTGAGCAAACTGAGTGGTAGAAAATGTTTTTTTTTTTCCTCTAAATAATATCTATCAAGTTACACTTAAGAAAAAAAAAGTGTCACTTCAGGCATACTATAGATGTGAGACCAAAACATCCAAGCCGATATAGACATAGATGTAAAGCCGTGATGTCAAAGCTCCTATGCTAGTCATAGAAACTGCACTGTATGTAAAAAGGCAGATATTACAGAAATACCATTTAGTGGTCTTTGCTTTTGAAAGAAAATCAAATATTCCCCTTTTCTTGATAACCAAGCGCTCGGAGCCTCAATCTCTCTTTTTTTAAATAAATATTTTACCTCCTACTGTCACTGTACGAGTTAAAAAACGTTAATTAAAAATATAAGAAATAAACTCTTTTACTAAGTCAAATGCATACATTTCAGTATCAAGTCGACTATAACTGAGTTTATATATATGTATATATATATATATATATATATATATATATATATATATATATATATATATATATATATATATATATATCTTCTACCTGCTATATCCGATCTTCCTTTGGGTCACGGGGAGCCTGTACCTATCTCAGGCGTCTATGGGCATTAAGGCAGGATACACCCTGGATGGAATGCCAACCCATTGCATTACACACCCACACACACACACACACACAACACACAACACACAACACACACACTTCATACACTAGGGACAATTTTCCAAGGTGCCAATCACACCTACCGTGCATGTTTTTTGGACCGGGAGGAAACCAGAGAACCAGAGGCACGAGAGAGAACATGCACAAACTCACACACACACATGGCCGAGACGGGAATCGAACCCGGACCCTGGCGTGTGCCCCTATGATATATACAGTGCAGTATTATTATTCGAATCGTTCACGTTGCTGTAGGGAAAAAAAAGTACGTAGACTTTCAAGCTCCGAGAGCAAAGAATGAAAATGGGTTTGCGTTTATGAGACAGATCTGGCTTTTGTGTCTGCGCGCTCTTATGTACTTGTGCGCGTTGGGTAAAATTGCTACGCCGCAGACATCGCAGGGTGCGAGTATGTATTTTTTGAGTCTGATTGAAGCGAAACACAGCCTTTAATGTATCGTTTCAAGTGAACACAGGAGCCAAATGGAAACACACACACCTACACAGAGCGGCCTAATTGAAGACTGCGGGTTTTGCCATGCCGCTGGTTTTTACAGGCACAAGAGTACTTTTGAAATCAATATTCGCTCCGAGTTGTTTTTCTATCTCCAAATTAAAGCTGCCACTTACAGGGAGCTGACGCCAGCCTCGGAGAGAGGAGGTGGGAGGAGGGGTTCGAAGGAAAGAAAGAAAGAAATATCTGTCATGAAGGTTTTATAGCACTCCGTTTTGAAGATGATCATAAAAAAGGGCTTCTTTTATGTTCATCGAGAACAAGCTATTAGTTAATAATACCACGCTGAAAAAAGAACTGATCAAGCACAAGTTACAGCACGAGGGGCGGGGGGAGGGGGGGCGGTTAAGGGGTAACGGGGGTAAGGGGTGGTAAGGGGTGTGTAGCTCAGTGGTCTAAGGCGCTGCGATATTGATTGCAAGGTCGGGGGTTTCGAGTCCCGGTATCACCAAGCTGACACCCTTGGGTCCTTGAGCAAGGCCCTTATCCCTTTGCTCTCTAGGGGGCGCCGTATCATGGTCTGCGCTCTGACCCCAGCGACCAAAAAAAAAAAAAAAAACAAGAACAGAATAATAATGTATAAGTGACAAATAAAGGCTAATGCTCACAATGATGGTGCTTTATATAACAAAACAAACAAACAAAAACACAAGATCTCTACCAAACATTTAACCTCCTTATAATATTCAGGCCTGGATTCTTCTTTTTTTTTTTTACTGCTTTATTTGGTAGTTTCGCCTTTTTTTTTCCACGCTAACGTTCAATTACACATATATAACAACGTTACCGCACTATAACATACAATTTCCACACCGCACGCCCTTTTCAAACCCACCTCCGACTCTCCTCTACCGAAGACGCCATTGACCATGAACCAGCGAAAGCCTCGCAATTTAACGCCATCAATATTTCATCGAGGCGGCTCGTGTGTGCTCGACTCGCTCAGCCCTACTCCCTCCTGCATCTAGCTGCTGATATTGTTAATTGGTGGCCCAAAGCACTGGAGACATTTCGGACTGCATTTGCTCAATAATGAATCGTCCCGTACTTGCGCTAAATGCTAAAGCTGTCTTACCGTGTTTACTGTGGTAGGGTAAGAGAATACTTTATCAGCTCCTCGCCATGAATAGAAAAGATGAATATAAAAGGGAGGGGTGAGGATGATAATCTAATCTCTATTTCTTAAATAAACGCTCTTAATACAGGGACTATTTTTAATCCTAGAGGGTTAATGTGTGGTGGGTTAAATCTGGATTCATGGCATCCCAAAGACATTAATTTATGTCCTAGAATGAACTGACAGCGTTGTGGAGGAACTAGTAACATGTAACATGTCCAAAATAAAAGTCACAGTAATTAGTTACAGTTACTGAGTAAAAAAAACAACAACATGTAACTCAATTGCTGTTACTAAAGAAAATGCTAGATTACAAAGACCAGTCAGCAATTGGGTTCTGACGCAGTTTAATTAAAAAAATATATATACCCCACTTTTTCCTTAGAATGTTACTTACAAGTAAGTGCCACCTAGTGGACAAAAAAAGTAATCAGTTACTTTTATAAAGTAATTAAAAAGTTACACTTCTTATCACATTTTGAATTGGGTTATTTATAATCTGTAATCTATTATATTTCCATAGTAACTTTACCAACACTGTGAACTGATTAATGTATATATGATATATATATGATATATATATATATATACTGGCTATATATATATATATATATATATATATATATATATATATATATATATATATATATATATTACATGAAGAATAATAATAAAATCACTTTTAACACTTAAAAATAGATATATGGAGTTAGGATGGATTTTTCTCACTGTGTGCCAATGATTCTTTCCACTAAACGATATACTTATGTGTTATGGGGACGACTATACTACTAAATATTTGGCAAACATGAGACTATACATAGTTTTGTCCTTTGTTTCATAAAGAGGTCCTTTTGATTTATAATCAACATCTAGGAGCAGTGAGAACAAGTGAAAGAGAAAAAGTGAGAAAAGAAAAAGTGAGAACATTCATTCATTCATCTTCTAACCGTCTATCCGCTTTATCCGATCTTCCCTCGGGTCACGGGGAAGTCTGTGCCTATCTCAGGCGTCTTATGGGCATTAAGGCAGGATACACACCTGGATGGAATGCCAACCCATCGCAGGAAACACACACAACCACACACACACACTCACACACACATTCACACTAGGGACAATTTTTCCAAGGTGCCAATCAACCTACCGTGCATGTTTTTAGACCAGGGAAGGAAACTGGAGAACCCGGAGAAAAAAAAAAACCGCCGAGGCACGTGGAAGAACATGCAAAACTCCACACACACATGGCCGAGACGGGAAATCGAACCCGGACCCTAGCGGTGTAAGGCGAACGTGCTAACCAACTAAGCCACCGTGCCACCCGCCGCAACCCCCCCCCCCCCCCCCCCCCCCCGATCCAGTTGATAGTGTTATTTGTTATTTGAAATAAGTGGAGCGTTTGCTTTGTACCCACGTGTGTCAAAAAAAAAAAAAAAAAAACAATTAAATGACTTTCTACTTTCTTTCTAACAGATAACTTTGCACTTTTTCATCAAGTATTTTTGTGTTCCTGCAAAAAAAAAAAAAAAAAAACCAAAAGAAAGACATTTTACGATTCCGTTTATGTGGCGCATCTAATCGTACAAATCCATCTGATATGGATTGCGAAATTCGAAAAAGAACCGTATCACATGTATCCGACAGAATTAGCAAAGTCTCTAATAAACAACCCTGTCTGGTGATAAAACATCATTTGTTTTTCCTCACTTCGACAGAACAAGACAGCACAAGACAAACCTAAATGTACTCTTTGTTTTTTTTGGATTAAGAACAAACGCCCCTGTGCGCTGTTTTCGCCTGCACATACTCCTGTGGAGGACTGACTACCTTTTTTTGAGGTCATGTCGAAAAACAGCAGGGTGTGTGTTTTGCGCATTCGGTGAATTAGAGACAAGACTAAAGACCTGCTCGTGTATATCGTTCCATTTGTCTGATTTGACTGTGTCCTAGTTAGGGAGTGCGATGGGACTCATTTAGGTTTGGAACAGAAAACGGCGCCGCTTACTTAATTTATTAATGAATACAATCAGAGCGGGATGTCGTGATGAGAGAGCTGTTTTGTAACGAGTGGAAACACTGGGCCACCGACAGAGGCGTCATTGTGGCACTAAAAAGTTCACCGCCAGTCCACTAAACAAATGCAAAATGCACACACAAAAAAAAAGCTTTGTGTACACTCTTGACAAATATACACCCAATATTTACAGGTCCTGATTTACACACACACACAAAAAACACATAATATATATTTTCAAAAATACCAAAATCCATTCCCCCCATCCCCCTTCCCCCAACCACACACATGACACACATTTTCATGCTCCCTGG
>JACRUU010000010.1:8175857-8225857 GCA_030449085.1 Kryptopterus vitreolus | reverse complement strand
CACAAATGACCGAGACGGGAGTCGAACCCGGACCTTGGCGGTGTGATGCGAACGTGCTAACCACTAAACCACTGTGCGCCCAATGTTAGTCAATCATATTTTCTGGTATTTTTTGCTTATTTAATTATTACCTCTTCATTTCGATTACCTGAAAATGTCTTTAATCATACATCACAGTGCAAAAGTCCGCTCAGTAGCTAAACCGTTAAAAGATAAAATAAAAAAATTAATAAATAGATTCCAATAGCAGACATGTGTGCTAAACGTGCGTAATAAAACGGTAAGATGATACTGTCCCGGTGCACTGCGTAGTCCGTGGTAATAAGTTAACAAAAGATTGATAGAGGATGACGGGAAAGAATTTTTTTTCCCCGCTGGACGGCAAAACAAAGAGAGAGAAAGCAGGCAGGAAACAGTGACAGAAGACAGAAAAGCGCATTTGGAGAAAGAAAAAAAAAAGAAAAAAAAAAAGGCCCGTGCCAAACTGCCTGCTCTGAATTTTGCTCCGGTCTCTCGTGATGGCAATCTGCATGTGTTGAAGTGACATTATGTATAAAGCAGCATGCTGAGTGAGCCAGCCTCCTCATTACACCTGTACATGCTAATATTAGTGTGTGTGTGTGTGTGTGTGAAGGGGGGGTTTATATATAAAAAAAAAAGCATGAATCAATACTAGAGAAGGAGGTTCAGAGAGAGAAAATGAGAGAGTATTTGGTAGCCACAAAGCCTCAAGATGAAAGTTCCTCCACCTGTCAAACAAACTGCTGGAACTGTGATAAATTAATGATCAAATACGCTGCTGAGGTGTACAGTGGCGTGTCAGAATCCAGCAGTCACCAGAACCTCAGATTTACAAAGAGAGAGAGAGGGAGAGAGAGAAAGAGAGAGAAGTAAAAGTGAGACCGACATCAAAACCTCGGCACTTTGCATCGAATTTCCTGCGACTTCAAAGTCAGATCACCGTGACTATTCCCAACGTCCAATCAGAGCAAGTTTACACAGTGACACGGCTGACATTTGAAATGTTCGTCGTCCCTCCGCTTTTATCGAAACGGACCTGAGTTGGGTTTCTCGCCACCGTCACTTAATCCGTCCCGTATACGGCCTTTTTTTTTTCCGGACGAGAGGTCTTTGTGTCACCACAGTGCGCCTCATGAGTTATGAATGAAATAGAAGTAAGTGTGCGCTCAGGTCGAAAGCTCACTCACACCTCATACATGGCAGATTTATTTATTTATTTATTTGTTTGTTTATTTATTTATTTATTAGTTTTTTGGGGCCGACTTCTAAAATAAATCTCTAGAAATAGCGCAAAAAGGAATGTTTTTTTTTTGGGTGGTGGTGGTGGGAAGGAATACATACACAAATTCCATCGTTTGACCAAAACAATGTTGTTATATACAGTATACACATATATATATTTATTTATTTATGTTTAGTCTCCAGAATTGTCTGCCTGGAAACAACAACCAGGATGGATTAATATGGTTAAAATAAGTATAAATAACGCGTCCTGATTGAATCAAATCATTTCATCGTTTTAAAGGACAAACAACAACAAACATATATATACGTTTTATATAGGGTTGAAACACTATTCTACCACAAGTAGATATTATTTTTATCTAAATTGTTTATTGTCTTGTCTTAGTTTTTATTCATTTATTTTTTTTTCACATGTGCTTTTTTCTAGTTTTTTTTTGTCTTAGAGTTATGCGTAAATAATATACTATGAAATAATATGCGTAGATAATCGATGTTTGTTGAGAGCACCTAGGTCCTGGGGAAATGTTGTTTTGTTTGTTATTGTTTATCTGGCAATAAAGTCAACGTGACATAACCCTTTTTAATTCATGAATAAAATAAAATAAAAACAAGGAGAAAGCACAGAAGAACAGAACGGATTGAACGAATGGGATTCATCGCTGTTCTTATGAAGCCAGTGTGTAACCCCTTGTGGACTAACGTCGCTAATTCGCATCGAACTTCGCCAGTGTAATGTAATGGAACGTATGTGTTCCTAAAATGCCAGATGATGCACATTCGACGCGTACCATAGATCACATTGGAGGCACTTACTATGCAATTGAATTTCTATTTATACCAATTTTTATATGATTGTAAATACATTAATGGGTTAAACGAATGACTTTAATGCTGATGATGAAAGGATAGCTTTTTTTTTTTTTTTTTTTTTTTTTTTTTACTTTTAATGGTTTAAAGTTTGCTCTATTTGTTTGAAGGTTCTGCATGTAGCAGAATATTTCAATGACCATGTAAGAGATTTTCTTACACACACACACACACACACACACACACACACACACACACACACACACACACACAGGCTTGGCTACTTGCAAGAAAATGCAACTTTTTGTTGCTGTCCCCCCTCCCCTCATCCCCCGTCCCCAACCAATAAACAACTTGCTTCCTGTTTTCCTTGCATTCCTTATTGGCAGATGGAGTCTCTGTCCCTCATGTCAGTGTTGTCACTTTCTTCTTGGCACATTTCCATGTCTCTCATGTCATGATGCTACACCTCCACTAAGCCGCTAATGACCAGCCTGTCTCCTCTCCTCTCCTCCGCTCCCCTTTGAAAGAACAGAGGGAAATTAAAATGATGTGTCTGAATTATGGATCCGATGACAAGGCTGCCTCGGTGGAGCTCTTCCTCTCTCTCTCTCTCTCTCTCTCTCTCTCTCTCTCTCGTCCTTAAACAAAGTTACTAAGGGTTTCGTCTGCTAGCCTATTCCTTAAGAGCGCCGTACGAGCGGAGCGAGAAACTAGGAAGGAAGAAGGGGAAACATCTCGAATGATGATAACGCACAGTTTGATAAAACTGACAAGGGAGTCAATTAAAGTAGGCTGTCAAAGAAGGAGAGATATTTTATTAAGTGGCACGCTTCTACTTGCCAGTTACATCAAGCGACACATCTGCTAGTGGCATTGGGGGGGGGGAGGGATGGAGGGAGGGAGGGAGGGAAGGAGGGGGGGAAGGTTTGGATTAAGAGAGGACATGTGTTGCCACTTTCAGGGAACATCACTCAAAAATCCGCTTCATCACATCCCCTGAAAAATTAACAAGGGTCGGATGCCATTACGTTTTATGTGCCTCAATCAATACGTAGGGTCGTGATAACATCTCATCACATCACCTGACACGATATCACGTCCTCTCCTTCTGTCAGGTCTCGTCGGATTTCCTGGTGGGGGAAAAAGAAAATACTAAAAAATATCTGATGTAACACAACACCACACTTTTCAGGGTCTTTAATATTTCATTAAATGACAACTTCCGAAAAAAAAATTGCAGTTCCGTCACACACAAAAGTGATAAAAAGTCATTTCCATATCCTACGCGGGGGCAAAATGTATCTACTATGCATAGTTAAGATTTAAGTTCACATCTGAACCCCGAAGAAAAGAGAGATGGAATCCCTTAAATTTCCAGACAAGCGTTCCCAGATGACAGGCAGGCAGGCAGGGTGCAGATGGAGTTCTGAAACCATTTCCTTTCTTTAACATTACACACTTACACACAAATAAGACACACACGCCATAATCATCTGAGCAGCGTGACATGGAAGGCAGGAATGGATGTCGCTTCAAATGTTGAAAGTTGTCCTGCTGCTCTAATAATAATGATGATGATGATAATAATAATCATCATCATCATCATCATCATCATCATAAAGGACTGAGGGCTGTTTTCATTTGTTAAACCTTGTAATGATCCATAATGGCATGATTCCCTTCTGAGTCTGTTCAGAGTGTCATATAAGGTTCAATTCAATTCATTCATTCATTATTTCTACCACATTATCCTCACACCTCCAGGGTCAGGGTTTATTCCCCTGAGGATACACTCTGGATGGAATGCCAACCCATCGCAGGACACACACACACTCACATTCACACACACAATAACACTCTAGGGACAATTTTCCAAGGTGCCAATCAACCTACCGTGCATGTTTTTTTTAACCGGAAGAAAACCGGAGAACCCGGAGAAAAACCCCCTGAGGCACGGGGAGAACATGCAAACTCCACACACACATGGCAGAGACGGGAATCGAACCCGGACCCTCAGGTGTGAGGCGAACATGCTAACCACTAAGCCACCGTGCCCCTGCAGCTTTACATAATACAATTATGTTATGTTTAATTATAGTGTGTGGGAATGGAAATCAGTTTGTCCCTGATTGTTCCTTGTTGAGCGAGCCGAGCCGAGCGCCACTCCCTGAGATGGGAACAGGAAGAAACCCTGAGAGGAACCAAACTCACCAGAGAACCCTATCCTCATTTGGGTGTTTTTGTTTTGAAGAATAGAATAGAACAGCATTTCTTACGGCACCCATTGGAGCACAGAGGGTTAAGGGCCTTGCTCAATGACCCAAGGGCGGACCCAAGGTCTCGGCAGCTTCGGCAGCTTGCATATATTATTATATATATATTATATATATAATGCAATGTATATATCCTTATAAAGTACCTGTACAATGTGAAATTTTGATTAACTCCCATTTTCATCTTTTTTAATTTTTTTGACCATGTTGTAATAAAACAAATCATTTAACAAACTTTAGGAGAGGAAAAAAAATCCCTTGGATTAGGCATACTGTGAAAAAAACAAACAAACAAACAAACAAACAAAAAAAAAGAGTGACATGCTTTGAAGTGTTTGACTGAAACCTATAGAGGCATGGCATGTTTTGGAGTATAAAACTTTAATCCTGACACACTTCTGTAAAATCACTGCTGAGCATCTCGGACAAAACCATGAGACATGCAAAGAGAATAATCCACATGTCGGGGTTATCTGGAGTCTTGTATGGAGGAGTGTTATTCCCTCTGTGTACACAAGCATGATGCTCACCATACATAATCTGTTTCATCTCCAACAAAAGCCCAGTCAGTGGACACAATAGGCCTGGTTCAAAAGGAATCCTGTCAACAGCAGCAAAAAAAAACAAAAAGGTGAGAAACAGTCGATATTGGCTTGTTCGGCTGTAATAGCAACATGACATATAGTACACTGCCCTCCGCTTTAGAAAAGGACTAAGGCATTTATTTTAAGATATATATATATATATAGACATATATATATATATATATATAGATATTATATAAACATATATATATATATATATATATATATATATATATATATATATATATATATATATATATATGTATATATATATATATATACATATATGTATATAAAAAAATCTATATTTTATTTTGTAATAAAACTGACACTATAGAAGATATATATATATAAACATATAAACGTATATATGAAAAAAATCTATATACTAAGTTTGTATATTATATTATATTATATATATATATAATATTATATATATATATATATATATATATAGATATATATATATATATATATATATATAGGTATATAATATAGAATATATATATATATATATATATATATATATATAGCATATCTATATATATATATATATATATATATATATATATATATATATATATATATATATATATATATAATTATATGGTATAATAAATATAAAGGACTAAGACATTTATTATTAAGTAGATATATATATATATAGTATATATATATATATCTATATATATATATATATATATCTATACTATATATATACTTCTATATATATATATATATATATATATCATATATATATAAAATAGTCTATATATTTATTTTGTAATAATACTGACACTATAATAAGATATAATATAAGTATATATATATAGTAGCACTGAGTATTATAGTATTATAGTAATAAGACCCGGTATCTCCCAGACTATACTGATTATATCTCAAACACCCAGGACACACAGAATGATTTTTGTTTTGCATTGGTGTAGCTGTAAACATCAATACATGTCTATAAATGTACAGTATATTCAATATACAGTCCTAAAATACAGCTGTAAGTAATTACAAACTCTAGTCTAGTCTTTAATATTCCCATTAATACATCACACACACACACACACACACACACACACACACACACACAATCTGGACTAAGATTTATGCCTTTACAAAAACAACAGTACTAACTATTACCAGAAATGCCACTACAGATGATTTGAGGTCACCGTAGTGAGTGTCACTGCGGTGAAACGTAAAGGCTTGGACTCTCATGACACGTGGCGAGAATATCTCCACTACAGAAACATCTGTAAAGGAAAATAAATAAATAAATAAATAAATAAAAAATAAATAAAGCGCCCTCAGCGCCACGTCACACAGACTTCATCTCGACTGAACTGACACTTTTTTGGCACTTAAAGATACAGCGCGCTGTTCTAATGAGTCCACAGGAAACAGAGGAATTCTGCAGTGCACATGATCGCAGACACGGTCGCTTTTTTATCCCTCTCTATTCATCTCTCCGTATCGCGTCCAAAGTCTGTCCAATAACAGCCGTCCGTGAGCGCAGATGTGGCGAATGATACATCGATCTGTCACCCAGATTTCAAATCCCCAATTAAAGCTGCTACTGACCACTCTTTCATCACACGTGCGGTTTTAGTCGATGGGAATTTCAGTGAACACGATGAGATATTTGGAGAAGTGTATATAACATACACGCGACCGCAGGAGGCCTGTTTCTACAAGCGTGTATGCCAATACTTTTACTTTATTTATTTATTTTAGTCTGCACCGGGTTTTTTTTTGTTGTTGTTAGTTTTTTTTTTGTTTTTAAAGCAATGTAAGTTTCCCCGTCTTGGCTCTCGTCTCAGTTTAATGAATGCATCTCGGATCGTTCCCTTTGTAGCGCTTCTCAGAGCAGTGTGTTTTCGTTCGGCGCGAAAGTCGCGAACACCGACTGGAGCGATAGTTGGACAGGAAAACAGATAAGGTGTCTTTTTTTTTTTTTTTTTCTTTTTTTTTTTGATGCCTGCTAGACGTAATCCTTCCAAAGCAAACACATACACACAGTTACGACATGGTGAGTGGGAGTTGTGTTTTCGAACAACCTCAGATAACGATTTTGAGAAGGATTGTTACACGGAAAAGAAAAAAAAAAAGATACAATTTATCTTTCACCTCTATTTCCTGGTTTTCTTCCGAATAAAATAACGTTGCACTGTGGCGCTTTTTTTTTCACACGCCGTGTAATTTCGCTAACAAGAAAATGGTATTTTATTTCATATTTTACACAACGGCGTCATTTCGGAATCTAATTCGGTATAAAGAAAAAAAAATCTGCTTGTACATTTGTTGAAATGATAACTGAGGTAGAAAGAAAGTGCGTACAGCGTGTATTTCCTCAAGGCCTAATTCTAAAGCATTTTAGGACTTATGTTAAGCTTTCTAATTTCAACATAATAATGGAGATAATACATAAAACTGAATAATAAAGCAATAATAACTGATAAAAAAAATGCCATTGTATGTATGTGCATTCATGCTCGCTCATAAATAAACATAATCTGCCTCTGGTTATAATGCAAGAGTGAAATGCAGACGGGCATCGGCAATAATACAAACATAAAAGGAAATGAGAACGGATCACCCTGACATGTGATCAGTTTTAACTGGATGGGCATGAATTTGAGATTTGACCAGGTCTTTACATAAAAACAAAAAAAAAAAAAAAAATACGAGAGAGAGAAGAGATTGAGAGATAAGACAGGGAGGAGGGGGGGGGGCGGCGAAAAAAAAACAGGTTTACATTAAAAAAAAAAAAAGCAAAAACACATAAATAATTTGGCATTATAAAAAAAAAAAAAATCTAAAAAAAAAAAATATTTTTTTTTTTTTTTCTATTTTATATATATATATTGAATTTTATACTTTGTCTATCGATTTTTTTTTCCCAGTTTTTCCCTTACATTCATATTTTTTTTTTATTTTTACTTTTTCATAATTTATCAATATTTAATATAATAAAAGATCATTGGTATGAATATAATAACATCATAATGACCCAAACTGATAGTATATTTTATATATATATATATATATATATATATATATATATATATATATATATATATATATATATATATATATATATATATATATATATATATATATAATATATATAGATATATATATATATATACATACACATAATATTACATATTACATAAATATATTACAGAGTAAATCCATGCTAATGGAGATAGCATTACAACCAGTTTTATTTTTAGACTGATTTAGTCGCGATAGCATTTGTTATATTTATTTATATGACATAAAAATCACCCTTGAAACACAGGATAGGCATGAATGTTATAAACATATGATTGTGATGAGCAATTCTGGTCATAATGTGATGCTCCATTTTCACCCACTTTACCATGAGGAAAAAAAAAAAAAAACAATTTCAAACATTTGTTTTTTTCTTTATTTCCTCCCCTCAGGGTGTATCTGCAGTTACACCCAGTGTTTCCAGAATAGACTGGGATGTACTATTACTTTGACCAGAATAAGGTTGGAGATAATAAATGAAAATGAAATATTAAAATCCCAAAAAATGAACCAAGTAACAGAAAGAAAAGTAGAAATTAGGTTTGCTGATCGATTCAAATATTGAATCGTGATTAATCGCACGATCGCCATGAGTCAACAAGTGATTAGTCGCACGTTTTTAATGTACCGTAAACAGATGCTAGAATTATATACATTTCTCTCAAAATCTCTCCCTTTTAATATTTATTTTACTCTGGAAATTCTTTTCATATGAATTTCTTGTTCATTTCAATGTTACTTTGTTTAGTGGTGGTTTTAAGTGTAAAATATGGGACGTGGCTCCTTTAAGAATTGTGTTCCGGTTGCTTTTCCATATAAACTGGTGATACGTTTACGTTATACGGAAGCGCATTGCGTTCCCAAAAGAAACTACGGATTTGGGAATGCGATGCGCTTGCGTAAGGTTCTATACGGTAATATACGCTAATATAGTGAGGACATCGTACCTGTTGTGAATGCACAGCTAGTAGGTGTAATTCGGGGAAATTTACAAAGTGTGAGTCTATGCACTGAACATTTATTTATTCGTGAACAGATCGCTCACATAGTAATGCGCGCTGCGTTAATCACATTAGTGCCTAACGTAGTAGAAATGTTTTAATAAAGATTGATCAAATTAAGGGCGAGACACTTTTTACATCTGCTCTAACTTATGCTCATGCTATCTTTGCCTGAGGAGTACAAGTTTAACACAGTAAAAGCACAGTAAAACTGGGACAAATAGGTGGAAAATAGCAGACGATACACTCTCTTTCTCCTTCATATCACAGTATCAATAACTGCTCGATTGGTTCCACCTTCTCTCAGGGTTCACGGCCTCTTCTCTGTTCTGGTACCGAGGTGATGGAATGAACTTTTCCCGGACGTCCTGGCTCATCTTCAAGCGATGACTGAAGACCAGAAATACTTAACCTAGCACGTATTCCTTCTTTCGCTGTCTTTGCATCACCAAAAAAAAAAGAAGATATCTTGTATCTTAAGATTGTAATCGATCATATCCCAGTTTGTTTGGTTGCTGGAGTCATTCCATGATACGGCGCCCCCTGGAGCACAGAGAGGTTAACCGGACCTTGCTCAAGGACCCAAGAGCGGCAGCTTGGCCATCCCGGGGCTCGAACCCCCCAACCTTGGGCTCAGCAGCCCAGCGCCTTAAACCACAGAGTTACACCCCCTCCCTATTCATCATTGTCATGAGAGATGATGCATATCGAAGACAGGACTTTGCGTAGTATGTAATCTTGCCTTATCGCTGTGCGCCTCTGCCAAAGTGTTGTGTAAGGAACGGTGTTAATCACGAAGCATACAGACAAATTGAATTGTATCGAATCATATGCAGTCTGTCAAAAAAACTGACTGGCCTTCATACAAGTCCTACTAATGAAATCATGCTGGAAAAAATGTTTCTGATCTGTGACTTCCCCGTTCTGTACTTCAGAACCTAACAGCAGCTAACATTTGTAAGACCAGAGGCAGTCACTAGAGTCACTAGGTGAACAAGAGGGAAGATGACAAGCCTGTGATACGTGATTCCCCCTGTCTCGCCTTACACTTTGATTTCCGGCTCCTATGGTGATTGTAAGGATTTTTACAATATCTGCATACTTACACTCGTTCTTAAAACCCGCCCCCCCCCCCCCACACACCCTGCGCCCCCCCCCCCCTTCCTCTTCAACTGTGCACCGGTTCTTCATTGTTATCAGAGTAAGTTATGTGTGACAAACGCCTCGAGCGAAATCACCATCAAAGCGTCAGTCGGAAGGGAATCACGGCGACTCTAAGCCTCTTATGCGTGACACGTGTCACGTTTTGAAAGTGTGCTTGGGATGAAAGTGGCAAGGAAGTGACAGATTTTTTTTTTTGCATGGACACTTTCTTTCTTTGCTACGTTTTTTTTTTTTTTTTTGTCACAGCCGTCATCAGAGCAACTCGGGGGAGGGATTGGGGGCCGGGAAAAAAAAAAAAGGCAGGTCAGGGACTCGCTGGGCGTCTGGGCAACCGTCTGCGCGTTCGTTCGTCTCTCAGGGGTCTGAGTGCCAAACGAACGTCTGCGTCTGCTGACCGAAACTCCATTCCCATTTCACCCAAACTGATAAAAGCGTGGCCAATCCAATTCTATATTATCGATATGATCATAGTCATGGGGTTGGAAAAAAAAAAAGAAGAAAACATACTTAATGAAGCAATTTCATGCGAAATTCTTAAAAATGCAATGGGTCGCATGGAACCCTACACAAACGAAGAAGAGCTAATCCCAACCTTCACCCATCTTGAAGCATATGTTAACTTTTGATACAAGATGGCTTATGCTAATTCTTCTGTTTCCAAAATACAGCATTATGAACGCTTAAATATACATTCACATAAGCTATTTTACATAAATGTGGTGTTGGTTTTTATAATATATATATATAGGGGGGGCGGGATATATTATAGCTATTATATATAGATATATATATATATATATATATCATATCATCCATCATTCATCTTCTACCGCTTTATCCGATCTTCCCTCGGGTCACGGGGAGTCTGTGCCTATCTCAGGCGTCTATGGGCATTAAGGCAGGAAACACCCTGGATGGAATGCCAACCCATCGCAGGACACACACACACACATTCACCACACACACACATTCACCCACTAGGGACAATTTTCTAAGGTGCCAATCAACCAACTGTGCATGTTTGTGTTTTTTGTTTTTGGACCGGAGGAGGAAACCGGAGAACCCGGAGAAAAACCCCCTGAGGCACGGGGAGAACATGCAAACTCCACACACACATGGTCGAGACGGGAATCGAACCCGGACCCTGGCGGTGTGAGGCGAACGTGCTAGCCACTAAGCCACCGTGCCCTCGCTCGCCTCTCTCTCCTCTCTCTCTCTCTCTCTCTCTCTCGCTCTCTCTCTCTATATATATATATATATATAATATATAGATATAGATATAGATCTATATATATATATATATATATATATATATATATATATATATATATATATATATATATATATATATATTACATTACATAATTTAATTACAATTAATGTTGACAATGTTAAAGATTACAAAAAATCCCCTTAGTACACTACTTATTACATTTTGAATAGGGTACTTTGTAAAATAGTTTTATTTGATATATTTTTGCTCAAACGTAACATAAAACAAATGCGAAACGGTGTTTAAACAGTAAAGAATAACAAAATGTCAATTTGCATAAAGAAGTCCAAAAACATTCTAATAGTTTTGCCCAAAAAATGACCTTTTGGATAAAGCTGTTAATGCAAATTAACTTTAACTGATCTAATTTACTTTAAAAAATTAACTTTATTAAATTAAATTCAAAAAATTAAATTAACTTTAACCGAACTAACACAGCGTGCATTACTACTGTATGACTACTATTGCTAAGAAACAGGGACAGATGACAATCATGCCTTGGTTATTGATACTGTGATATGAAGGAGGAAAAGAGTGTGTCATACTCTATTTTACACCTATTTATCCCAGTTTTACTTCATTAGACCCCTGAAAGCCTGTGGTAAAGTTAAACTAGTGCTCCTCAAGCAAAGATAGCATGAGCATAAGTTAGGACAGATGTAAAAGGTGTAGAGGGAAACATGGTAGAGTTGATTGCTAGTTTTCGTGTATTAAGGAAGAATTGGCTGGTGAGAATTTTGTTGATTGGCGAGTAAATATATCGCCCTTAAATTGATCAATCTTTATTAAAACATTCAATTTCAAATTCACTTTAAAGGCACTAATGTTATTAACGCAATGTGCATTACTATGTGAGTGATCCGCTCCTTCACTCTGCGTTGTGTTGCGAATGAACGAAACACGAACAAAAAAAAAAAAGAATAAATAAATAAATAAACGTTCAGTGCATCCACTCGCGCTTCTTAAATTTCCCCCGAGTTACGCCTACTAGCTGCGCATTCACGACAGGTACGATCTCCTCGCTATATAAGCGTATATTACCGTATGGAACCTTACGCAAGCGCATCGCATTCCCAAGTCCGTATTACGCGCTTCCGTATAACCTAAACGTATCACCAGTTTATATGGAAAAGCAACCGGAACAGAATTCTTAAAGGAGCCACGTCCCATATTTTACACTTAAAACAAGTACTAAACAAAGTAACATTGAAATAACAATAAGTTAATAACAAAAGAATAATTTCCAGAGTAAAATACATTTTAAACAATAAATCTTTGAGTGGAATTTAGTTCGAGTATTAAAAACATGAAAAGTATTCATTTACGGTATGAGCGATTAATGAGCTAACGCTTGGCAATCGTACGATAAATCGTGGTTAAATATTTGAATCGAATGACAGCGCTAGAATAACGTCATGTCATTTCGGTAGGAATTCATAGAGGATTCTTTTTACATATAGATGTCAAGGTATAGCTTAAAAAAAAAAAAGAGAGAGAGAGAAATGAAGCATTAATGTCCATTTATGTGTTTTCCTTCTTTAAGTTTAACCAGTGCAGACTTGCACAGTAGCACCCTCGTGGGAAGAACATCCTTGCACTATCTCGAAATAAAAGTAGGGAGCACTCCGGTGCACCAGTGCGCGAGCCCAACAAGTAACAAAAGAAGGCATCTTGCATTGATGCGGAGCAAAGTTTCACACTGTTCGCGTTGAAGAGCATCTGGTAAACAAGTCACAGGCTGTGCTGGTTTTCAAAAGTGGCCTTGGTTCTCGACAGCGGCAGGAAAAGTCAGCGTGCCACTTCTCACAGTAGACTTTCCTGCTTCTACACTCTCAATATCTTTATTGTCGCTTGATATGTCACCGGATGCCTACATCTCCTACTTACTCTCCTGCTTTGCTTTGCTTTACTTTCGGATGCTTGGCTTTTTATAAATTATTCACCGTTCCATGTGTTCCCTCTGTACCTGCACCTCCATTGTCTAGGTACCCGTCCCGTCTTGTGAAAGGGCTCCTGCTTTTTCGAGACCGAGTTTGTGAAATGTAAAGTTAGCGTAGCTGTGACAACCACCTTCTAAGCACTAACACTTGCAAGAGATACTACAGGTACCTTTCATAAAGTATGCAGTAGGTACCAAAAAAAAAAAAAAAAAAAAAAAAAAAAAAAAAAAAAAAAAGAGGGGGGGGAAACAATGCATTATTTAAGATCTCCAAACACACCCTCAAATAAAAATAGCAAAAAAAAAAA
Organism: Kryptopterus vitreolus; assembly: GCA_030449085.1. Taxonomy (NCBI): domain Eukaryota; kingdom Metazoa; phylum Chordata; class Actinopteri; order Siluriformes; family Siluridae; genus Kryptopterus; species Kryptopterus vitreolus. The sequence goes on along the minus strand of JACRUU010000010.1, from coordinate 8,212,170 downwards.
AAAGAATTAAAAATGGTAAATATATTCCGAATGCTATTTATTGCTGGTACGTTCATTATTCCTGACAGTATTATAAATAAAAAAGGTGAAAAAAAAAAGACATTTATGCGCATTTTGCTGTATCGGCTGTAGCGTACATGGACGATGATGTAAATAGCCATACGGGAGCGAATATGATTAGTGTCCCGACGCAGGAGAGCTGACCTGATCCCAATTAATCACACGAACCCGGAGAGAACTGTCACCTCTCATCTACATCAGCGGGTCCTTGCTGTCTGTCACTAGCCCGGGCTCTATCCGGCTCGGCTCCTATTCTCTCTCATATTTCCTTCCTGGCCTTCTTTCCACTTTATTAAAACACCCTGTTTGACAGATCGCCGGGCGCTGGGCCTCCATCTAACCAGGTCCTCCCAACTAAGAAAGGGCAGCGATAACAAAGAAGCATGGTAGTGCATTTCCCCAAGAGGGTCAGGAACAATGGCGGCGCGCCGAAGTGTTGCCTACATCCTCCTCCTCCCACCATCAAAGAAGGATATCCAACCACCCCCCCAACCCTTCCCCAATATAAGATGGCAGAGAAGCCACTGAACCACACACCACCGACATCAATTGAAGGCTTTCAAGAGTAGCCCTGTTATTTATTCTGTCTGTCTTCCTACCCCATAGCTAAGCGCTCAGATCTTCACACGACGGAGGAAGACAAGGCAAAGTGTCGGAGCTCCGGCGCACCGATCAGCTGGATGAGCAGGAGCCTGTTGAGGGATGTGCTCTATAATAAGAGGTCCTGCTGCCACTGTACCAGTGCCAATAAGACGCTGGATTATAAGACCAGCCAGTGTGCTTGAGGAAGTGTGACACGATGACAACTGGTCATTATGGTTTACGTAAAGAAAACAAGGGCACATGGAAACTTCAGGAAGAAGGATTTATGATGGGTATTAAGGTGCCAGTTTTTGGTTGCGGTTCGATGCTTAAACGCATCAATGTCGATGCCAACAGGAAACGTTGCTAGCGTGTAATGGTGAAGTTAATGGAAGTAATGGAGAATATGCTTATATAGTCGTGTAGTCACAAGTCATGAAGTGAGTTAAGTCATATGTACAGTAGTCATACAGCAGTCATGAAAGAATTAAGTCATATGTACAGTAGTTATAAAGTAGTCATGACATGCGTTAAGTGATATGTACAATAGTTATACAGTAATCATGAAATGAGTTAAGTCTTATGTACAGTAGTTATAAAGTGATCATGAAATGAGTTAAGTCATATGTACCGTCGTTATTCAATAGTCATGAAAGAATTAAGTCATATGTACAGTAGTTATAAAGTGATCATGAAATGAGTTAAGTCATATGTACAGTAGTTATAAAGTGATCATGAAATCAATTGAGTCATATGTACAGCAGTTATAAAGTGATCATGAAATGAGTCAAGTCATATGTACAGTAGTTATATAGTAATCATGAAGTGAATTAAGTCATATGTACAGTAGTTATATAGTAATCATGAAGTGAATTAAGTCATATGTACAGTAGTTATAAAGTGATCATGAAATCAATTGAGCCATATGTACAGTAGTTATAAAGTGATCATGAAATCAATTGAGTCATATGTACAGCAGTTATAAAGTGATCATGAAATGAGTCAAGTCATATGTACAGTAGTTATATAGTAATCATGAAGTGAATTAAGTCATATGTACAGTAGTTATATAGTGATCAGTAGTTATACATGAAATCAATTGAGATGAAATGAGTTAAGTCATATGTACAGTAGTTATAAAGTGATCATGAAATGAGTTAAGTCATTTGAAGTGCTGAAGAGGGTCCTTATGTCACATTCTGAAGTTTGATGTGCATAGAGCCCATTGCGATGGTGCTAATGGTGGAAAAGCACAATGTACTGCGCCACGCTAAAGTACTACGCTACATCTTTACTCTTTCAATATCGGCACGTAGGAATGCACTGTCGCAAAGCAAAGTTCAACAAGACCGCTACGTCGAAAGAAGTTTGAATTTGAAATGTCACCCGAAGCCAGAACGCACGCATATGCTAACCATGCTAACGGTTAATGCATTTCAAAAGATGTCAAGGCTTGAAACAAATTCTGTACGTTTATAATCCTGGCATGTTTTAGTAACTCATGGAACCAGAGTTGTACAGAAAAATTATTCCGTCTGTAATTTGACTAAAAAGAAAAAAGAAAAAAAAGAAAAAGAAAAAAAAAAAAAAAACCCTGACAAAATGTTCAGGAATTCTTAGCTTCTTGTCATTCCTTTCTCCCTTGGAACAGCTAATGATTGTCAGCTATCATAACCAGCACAATGACACACATTCCCTCGCTTTTAACATTCATGATATTAGCCGAGATCAAAAATGTGGCAAATGCTGATGAAAGCGAGACGGGCGCGTATAAAAAAGTCATCCCGCAGCTGTGTGTTGATTTAACGTTATATTACCGTTCGAGCATTCTCTTTGAAATGGGAGAACTGGCATCTCTAGAAATCATAGAGGAAGTCGGGAGACTTCATAACGCATACTGTTCTGACTCCGCCGTTCAAACAGTCGTTCCCTAGACTTTTTTTTTTTTTTCATTTCTTCATCCCAAACTTCTCCCATTCCTTTAAATCCTCGTCATTTTACTGCATGCCATTCATCTTCAATCCATCATTTTATCGCCGGGTTTCCTGAAAATATCTACTGACCTCAATATAAGCAATTAAATCCAGAAATAAGTACAGCATAAGACTTTGTAATCCGGCGTTCTGATTATTTTTGTAAATAAAAATAATAATAAAAAAAATACCCTGTATCTTGTGCATATATATATATATATATATATATATATTCATTCATCTTCTACCGCTTTTATCCGATCTTCCATCGGGTCACGGGGAGCCTGTGCCTATATCTCAGGCATCGTCTATGGGCATGGGCATAAGGCAGGATACACCCTGGATGGAATGCCAACCCATCGCAGGGCACACACACACACACACACACATTCACACACACATTCATACACTAGGGACAATTTTCCAAGGTGCCAATCAACCTATCATGCATGTTTTTATATATATATATATAAATCTCTGTCACTTCTTTCACTTCCTTTTTAATAGTGACTTAGTGAATAATGATGAGCCGGTAAAACAGCAATAGCGAAGGTTATCAAGGGGCCTTCAGGGCTAAAGGTTGACTTGCAGGGGACTCGGAGGGTGGAAAGCCCAAATTAAGAGGGAGTCCCACGGGGTAAAGCGAAAGGGCGGTCCCTGCTTCAGCTCCATCCTCGATTCAGCGAATCACATAGCACTGATTCGAAATTCGACCCCCCCAAACACCCCCCCCCCCCCCGCAAACTTCTCCTCCCAAACCTTACACTGCTGAAACTTCCTTTTTTTTCCCAGTCTATTGCTTTGTTAATGAGTCCCCATGTGGCTTCCAGCATTTAAACTTCTTCCTGCAGTCATCAGGTGCAAGCGTGTTCGAAAGAATACTCGGAGGATAGATATTGTGGGGAAAGAGATTAAAGAAACAACAAAATTTGCATTTTTAATGTCTATTTTACCAGAATTCACTCAGAGTTGCCCCAGTTTTGCAGTGAGACTTGGATATGGTTTGGGCTTCTTTTTTTTTTGTTTGTTTGTTTATTTTTTTTTTTACATTTCATTTGCTCTTATTTGAATGGAATTTTATTAAATAAATAAAGCAAAGAAACGGGGAAAAAGAAAAAAAACCTAAGCGAACAAAAACAAGCAAGCGAACAAACAAAAAAAACTTGCCTGGGTCTTCACATGCTAGCTATTTTTATCTCCTTTTTTTGTATATTTAACAAAACCTATAATAAAAATAATAAAAAAGACTTTTTACCATATGCAACCAACCAACAAACAAACAAGCACAGCTGCAAATATTTCCTGGATATATAACTACATACATTCATACATATGTACATACATGCAGAGGTGGCGAATGTACACACATCCTTCACTTGATTAAAGGTATAGAGAGTAGAATAGCCTTTATTTGTCACATATACAATACAATACTGTACTGGAGGACAGAGGGTTAAGGGACTTGCTCAAGGACCCAAGGATGGCCGATTGGTGATACTGGGGCTCGAACCCCCGACCTTCCGATCACCTTAAACCACTGAGCCACACCCCTTCCCATCTGTCTACACTTTTTACCCACGTTAATGTAAATAACGAAGTTCTCTGACGTGTAAAAAGTAGAACTTGAATTGTTCATTTTCAAATGTTCTCAATGTACATTACATTTTAACTTGTTAATAATCTTTAATGAAGAGACAGAAGGATGTGAGAACGTCTCCATCCACAGAAGATCTCTGTTTACTTCTCCAAGATGGAACAACCAACCAGCCGAGTTCCTTCATAAACACTGTGTGTAAGTGTACCTAAAAGTATTACTGCTGTTTTGAAGGTAAAGTGTGTTCACACCAAATATCGCTTTCATTTTCTTTTGTTCATTCACTGCATTTCCTTCATTAATGAAAGTAAATAAGAAACACTTCCATTTTTGAAAGCATTCTTTGTTTACAGTATTTGTTTACCTGCCTAAAACTTTTGCACACTACTGTAGAAATTACAGATGTTTGTGTCTAATAAAAAAAAAAAAAAAAAAAAAAAAGTGGTCCGGAAAAATAAACAGTGAAGTAAAGTACCGATACCAATAAAATCAACTTAAGTTGAGTGCTACAACCAACATTTCACGATGTAAATTGCAGTCCACATGCTATTCCAGGCACACTGCCACACAAAGCCCTAGGTGCTAGTCAGATCCATTCAGTGGCCAACAGCAAGGCCTGGCTCTCGAAAGCAATCCGTTACAATGCTGACTAAAGGATGGCAGACATTCACTCCAACTGGAGGTCGGAGGAATCTCTTTTAAATAACACCCACTGCCGCAGCCATACAAAGAACATGGGATGAACAGGGACAAACAAAATCCCCAGACGTTGAGTCAGGATAAGCTTCAATTAGCAACCTAAACCCCATGATCAGCCACCTACTGACCGCATCCTACCAAGTCCTTAGTGTCCCGGTATGCCGATCCGCACACTCAGCCCCGGGACGGACTCGGCGCTGGGAAGAAACGCATTAACCAAAGGCACGTGTCTGACCGTGTGTCATACGAGACCGCCAATTAAAATCTCGTATCGATGGAACAATATCCAGTTTCTTAATGGCAGAATACAAGGGGCTTTGAAAGGATTAGCTTGGGTGTAACTCGATCCCTGTTCTCTCAGACACAAATCTTTGCACGGTCATTCTGGGAGACTGGCTTTAGAAGAAGACTTTTTCTAGACTAGACAGGAATAGTCCTGAAAACAAACAAAGCTGAACGCTTGGATGTGTATCTGCTAAGGACACCACTGACATACGTAAAACATACGTAAATCACATGGCTAACGTCCGTTTCCGCTAACGGTGTTTTCCTGTTTTTGCCACCAAAATTTCGTCCGGGATAACGACGTTTGCTCCAGTAAAAGTGAGGATTCCCTTCTGTCTATCCAGGAGATTTGATGGGTCACATTTATTGTAACTCAGACATCCATTTGTGAACAATAGATTACGCTATTTAGTGCCTCGGCTAACATCCGTTTCAGCTAAAGTCGCATTTTCAGCAACGGATTAGCGACCTTAGCCGAGGTACCACTACACAATATTTGTGAGAAGTACATACACTCGGCCGTCTTTGTCGACGCTTGCCCGAGTTAGATACAGTAAGTGCTAATTAAATTAGCGCTAACATGATCCACATGTTACTGGCGCAACTTGCGGATGTTTCCATGGCAGCTTCCGCCCCATAACACCCCCATTGTCGGGACGCTTACCCAGACAAAAAAAAATGTCTGTCTGACCGGACTATTTTTACAGGCTTCAGATTTTAGGTGCACATGTCCCATCGCTAACTAATCCCTCATATCTAATTCTTCAGCCGCTTCGTTTCACATTTCAGGGGCGCGAAGCGAAAATACTTTAAAGCCCCGGTCAAATCGTAAAACACATTAAGTCGAACTCAGAGGTTAAGTGCCGACAATGCCTCTGAGATCACCGCTGGTGAAGGGAAGGATCAAAAGCTAAACAGGCTATAAAATGACATCAGTGACTTCTCTCATGCTCAATGGTCTCGCAAACAGGTCTTGCGTAGTCAAAGCTTCCTGCTGTTTCCGACGACCAGCTCTAGCCAGCTTGTGGCTAGCCAAGGCTGCTAACCAGCTGGCCAAGTATCCACCAAAGTCTGAGTGACAGGATAAGTCCTGAGGCTCCTGCTGCCTTTCTGCTACTTGTGGCTACACATTACTCAAAGAGCTCACATTAATTGCCCCGTTTGGCTGGTCGTTTTTAGCAACAACCTCTGCCACAGTAAGACTGGAACAAGACGGACCAAAACCCCAAATGACTCTAAGTTTAAGCTGGCTGAGGAAAGGGAACTTTTCCCACAGGGCTCCTGCTTCGGGTCGCCAAGCTACATGAAATGTACACAATGGCTGGTTTTGGACGCACCACGCTGTGGATCCTTTGCTACGCGTGATCTGACCTGAACATGGAGCTAAAGTGGCGAAAACGGCATTGTCAGGTTGTCGTGGCGAGCGGTTTTGGCGGCCCTGAATGAAATGATTAACGGAATAATTGCGAAAGATCGGGGAGGAGAGAACGGCACGCAGCTGCTTTGTTTAGACTGGGACGACGAATTAACACATAGAAATGATTAAGTGGATTTGATAAAAATAAATTTTTTATAATACATTATAATACGAATACATTTTTTGTGTGTGTGAAAGTCTTGCAAAAGAGGCCACTCACAACAAACAACTCTACTTTCTTATTTCTCTCTCTCTCTTTTTTTACAGCGACTTGGCAGTACTTCACTACCAATAAAACCCCTCTATGATTTCAGGGCACTGGTGAAAATGCCAGTATGGCTTGGACCCATCTGGATATGAACCGGTAGGTGTCAGCTTCTCTTGGGCCAGGGGTAATAGAGCCTGCTGATGGTTAAGGCACGGTCACACTTCTGTGGGGCTACGAATATGAAACCTTTCAGTGTCATCCTGCCATGTTACCAAGAGCGGCCTTGGACTGTGGGAATGCAAGACTTATTGTTTGTGCCAGGACAAGCAGAGGCCTCTCAACAGCTGGGACGCTGCTGCTGCTGTAGGAACCTGGCTAGACAAGAACCAGAACCAGAACAAGGCACATGCAGGATAAGGAAATCTGGCTTCAAGGCAATGAAGAAAAAAGAAAATCTGAAATTCAGGATTCTTTTTCTATTTGACAAGCAAAAAAAAAGCAAAAAGAGCTTTAAAAGCAGAACTAAAAATAAGTGCATGCTTTTGCCAATATTGCACTGTTTGTAGATTCCTGGCAGCCTTTCACCTTTTTCAGACCCTACCCTAAAATGTTCATATACCTCCATACATACAAAAATGGATCGAGTCTGGGACCGGTTAAGTAATTGAACTAGACCAAGAAGAATGCATAAACACAGATCATGTTCTTCTGGTCATATGAAGGTTGCAGACGTTAATCACATAATGCTTGGGCCTTGTATATAAACGTGTGTATTGACTGCTCATGGTATCCAAAATAAGTGACAAATCACAGAGATCCATATGGAATTTAAAACATTAAAACGATGCAGGACATGGAGACCATGTGATATCTATCGGTAACTTAGTTGTAACCACAACATGCTTACATTTCTGTCTCTTTTTCAATGATTTACAGAGGCGGAAAAAATCGGACAAAGCGTATATGTATATATATATATATATATATATATATATATATATAATATATATATATATATATATATATATTATTTTATTTTTTTTTTCTAAGATGTGAATGAGTAAGATATAGTCACCAAAAAGAGTCCATTGCATTTTGCATTTAAAGCATTTTCTGCTCCATAATTTTGTTTACAATAGTGACAGACAGGATCTGGGAATATTTGAGGGGTCGTTTCTCACGATTGTCCTTGGTTATATTTAGGCCTTGTGCACAGCTTTGTATATAGATAATACATTATATGTAGAATTATATGTATGTCTCTAGATGTCAGATCCCAAGTTCTCTATGTACGTTTGAAACCTCTTCTACGCTATATCCGATCTTCCATCGGGTCACGGGGAGTCTGTGCCTATCTCAGGCGTATATAGGCATTAAGGCAGGATACACCCTGGATGGAATGCCAACCCATCGCAGGACACACCCACACACACATTCACACACACACACTCATACACTAGGGACAATTTTCCAAGGTGTGCCAATCAACCTACCGTGCATGTTTCTGGACCGGGAGGAAACCGGCGAACCCAGAGAAAAAAAACCCTGAGGCACGGGGAGAACATGCAAACTCCACACACACACATGGCCGAGACGGGAATCGAACCCGGACCCTTAGGCGGTGTGAGGCGAACGTGCTAACCACTAAGCCACCGTGCCCCATGTTTTAAACATCCTAGTCCCAATTTGCTGTTGTAAAGATGCTGCATGCTTGGATTGTTCTTTTAGAGATTTTTTGCTCATTTATGAGGTCCGGGCTTTATACCAGGTCACACAAGGTCTTCCACTCCAACCAACGTAAATCATACATACATTTACAGCCTTTGCCAGACGCCATTATCCAGAGCGACTTACAACAGACCAATTGAGAGGTAAGGGCCTTGCCCAAGGGCCCACTTGTGGCAGCTTGGTGTTGGTGGGATTTGAAAATTGTAGAGCATACAGTTTTGATAATTGTGCAGCGGATCTATACGCTGTATGTGTAGTTGAGCCATGGTGACAAAAATAGACTTGGCATTCATACTAATTCAGTTATATTCAGTGTATACACTGTGCTACACTGATGGCAATAATGCTCCATGTGCTTAATGGGTATAAGAAGTTCACCATACAGCCCATAATTCTTGTTTCCTGTCATCTTAACCACCGATTTCTACTCCTCTAGTGTTAGAGTTTATCATTGACGCTAATTGACGTCAAAGCAGTCAAGCAGCGCTAAACCTTTTATTCATATAACCATCTATATACTGCTATATTATATTCATTCCTCGGGTGGCGAGCTGTGCCTATCTTCCCTCGGGCAGGTGTCTATGGGCATTAAGGCAGGATACACCCTGGATGGAATGCCAACCCATCCTATATATATATAGGGCTATTATATATATATATATAGATATATATATATATATATATATATATAGCAGTATAGATATTATACTTATATAATATAGTGAGCGAATAAAAGAAAAAATAGAAATCAAATCAATATTTGTTGTGAGTACCTTTAGAAGAAGTAGAAGTAGTGGAAGTGATGGCATGACCCCCACAGAACCCTGATCTCAACATCATGGAGTGTGTGTGGGATTTACCATGACGAGACAGAAGGATGTGAGAACGTCTACGTCTACATCCACAGAAGATCTGTGTTTACTTCTCCAAGATGGAACAACCGACCAGCCGAGTTCCTCATAAACACTGTGTGGAACTTTAAAGAGAAGCATTGCTGCTGTTTTTGCCATTATTGCCCTCTAGTGCTGAGGAGGAGAAAGGCAATGATGAAAAGAGGGCAGAGCAGATGTGGTGACACAGCCTCTCCGAGTTAAACAGATAATTGGCCTTATTGATGTATAAAAGATGTCCCACTGAGCCGCCCGGATCTCCATTAGTGAAGAAACATCTAAATTGTTCATGAGCTGCTTCTGAATATAGAAACTGGAGGGAAAAAGAGAGAGAGAGAGAGAGAGAGAAAAAAAAATAGAAAAGAAAGAAGATTAATAAGACGTCCATCAATTCATCTCACTTTCTGTGATTGTGTGGGTTTGATTTTCGTCAACAGTTTCAATTCTTCTGGGGTTCATTAAGTTTAATCCAACTCGATTGAAGAAAGTAAATTGCAAATAAAGAGAGGTTTATTAACATGCACACATAAATACCATCCAACCCCCAACAGCTACACAATCCTTTACATCATACGTTATATGTATGTATGCAAGTGCATGTGTGTGTGTGTGGTGTGTGTGTGTGTGTGTGTGTGTGTGTGTGTGTGTGTGTGTACCTGTGTGATATATATATATATATATATATATATAGCCGGTATATATATATATATATATAGCCTTATATATATATATAGATAGTTTACAGCTTTACATAGCTATATACAGCTATATATAGCCTATATATCTATATGTATGTATGCATATATATATATATATATATATATATATATATATATATATATATACATACACACACACACACACACACACACACACACACACACACACACATACATTACAGCATGTTCAACAGAAAAACAAATATACACTTTCTGTTTATCCACTATCAAGAAATAAGTGTAAAGACTGATTAATGGATGACGACTTCCGGTGCCCGTCCAGAAGCGATCTTTTTTCTTTTTTTCTTTTTTTTTCTTCTCCCCAGCGTTCAAGTCCTCAATCTCTCCCAATCACACAATCTCTTAGGTCCTGCCATCTTTGATCCAAATGAGTTCTCACTCTATTTCTATCCCGGGTTTAAACTTTAAAACCTCAATACGCTGTCTATAAAACTTCAGAAATCCTCTGTTTCTGAGACTGATAATAAAACACTCAAAATATACTGCATAATAAAAAGCATCGGGGATGAAAACATGCATGGGCTTTTGTGGTGTAAAAAAAAAAAAAAAAAAAAAGAAAGAAAAAAAGGAAAAAAATAGGAAAAAAAAAACTTTAAAATTAAATCCAGCTCTTGAGTTCTTAGAAGTGTGTATACTTTCATATATTTATATTCGAATACATGGCACATAATGATTCCCGGAGTGACGGCAGCCGAACCGTTGATGGGTGCTATCAGGAAGGAATGACACCGTGTTAAGTTAGAAATTCTCTTTGTGTTAGCGAAGGTTCCTCTAGTTAATCTTGCACCTTGCTTGATCTGCAATGTTGTAATTGGGATGCTCGGTGAAACGGCCTGTCTTATCGAGCTCGGCGGCAGAACAATGAAAGAAATGAACATCACACCGTTAGCTTTCTAATCAATTCCGTGTGAGCACGCTCAGAAGCAGGGTTGTACTTTTTAATGAGGACAGGGGTTTTTTCCTCTCTCTCTCTCTGCATTTCTGAAGCACTAAGGATTACAGTGCCAATTAAGTAAACTTTCACTTGAGCTGAAGAGATCTCTTTACTTTGGATTTTGCTGGCTGCATTTCATATCACATAATATAGGGGCGTAATCAATGTCGCTGCGCCGCATCCGTTTAGCGCGTCAAATATGCATAATTTGTATATGGATTTAAGCTGGGAATTCGTCTCGACGTGTATGCAGGCTTGTTGTTAAACATGCCCATCCTCAGAAATGTTTTTTTTTTTTTTTTTTTATTGCAAATAATATTACTTGACAAAAAGACACCAATTATTAAGGAGAGAATGGCGTAAAGGCACATTGGGTTTAATGAAGTAGTTCTTTCTTTATTCCTACGTGACTCTCTTGCATCTAAGAAGAAGGAGAATTAAAATAAAACATTTTTTTTTATTATTTATGTTCCCAAGCGATCTCAATCCTGGTGTTTTTTACATTTTTTGCTCGACTCATATATCTATCTGTTCATCGGGATTCTTCTTTGCTCGACCTGTGCGGAAGGTACACAGATCGATCGGCCGCGTTTGCGTCGGGTCGCGCGAGCGGCTGCAAGTCACATGACAGAGTCATCTCTTATGTCGTGACCCCTCTGCATAAACATTTCCGCTGATGAGGACGATCAGTTGTCACGGTGACCTTGTAGTCACCACGGTAACCCTCCGCGCCCAGACTTGACCCTACGCCCTGAATTCTGACACACACTCCTGGTCCATCCTAATGCATCGGAGTGTATTCGCAAAAAAAAAAAAAAAAGATCGCTTGAACCTTTGTCAGTTCTAAGTGGTTGGAGGGGACGGGGGACGGGGGACGGGGGAGGGTTAATGCAAAAAGTCAAAATGTCAAAAAACGAAGCATTTGAATACTTAGCGACCCTGGGATCAGGAATGTTTTCCAGCCTGGGTTTCTTTTCTGTCTGTGTGTGTGTGTGTGTGTGTGTGTGTGTGTGTGCTCAGCTCACTGGCGTATTTTGCAGTGTTTTTGATAATTTAAAGTGACTGTGAGAAGAGTGAGGGGTGGATGTCATAGCACTTCTCTCAACTACCTATATTTACTGCTGAAAGTGAATTCTTGATGAGGCCGGTGATATCAAAGGCTCCGGGATCAAAGCGCCTCTAATAAGCTACCCACTGTTCTTAGAAACCTGGCCTTTTTTTTTTTATTGCACCGTGCCTCTGTGCTGCCTCGGGTTTCTTCACCAGAGTCATGCAAAAAAGAGATGAGGAGGGGGGGAGGGAGAGAGAGAGAACGGTGAAAGCAAACATCTGTAGTCACATTGTCATCCTCTAGTCTTTAATTTGTTCCTCTGTATAGCTTTGTAGCGGAAAATGTCCCAGCGCAGGCTGTTGGCTGTTGCTTTTTTGGCTGCCGCTGTTTTTTAGCCCCAAATGAAACGGGCTTGTCATTTTCTAAAACGCACACCTGATGCTTCCTCGGCGCGGCGTGCGCTCTGGCAGCTGTTAGATTTGTTTTTCACCTATTTTAACTCCATGTGCCAGAGCGGTTTATGATCTGGGAAAAAAAAAAAAATGGAGGTGGGAGATGGAGTCCACAGAGCTATCATCTGACATCTTATCAACAGTCACAACACGGAGGGTAATTCAAACGTACGTAAGAAATAAATAAATAAATAAGCGAATCACAGCACCTGAATTCATATTTCGTAAAAAAAAAAACAAAACAAAACAAAAAAACAAAACAATGATGGCGAGTTATTTTTTATCGAGTCTTAAAGGCACAGCAGGGAGGATTTGGGGTGTAAGGCGAAGTCGAAAATGCACTGGAATGGAATTTGGTTCACCTTTCGCTTACGTCCGTGTCAATGAAGCCCAGACTTGTCATATTAGTCATTCTGAATAGTCTAGACAAGTTCACTTGGGTGAAGTCAATTATATAATCATTGATAGTAGTTAAAGCAAATTAGGGTTTTTTATTTTAGCTTTGCTTTTAATGGAAAGACACTGGAGAAAGTATGTTCTGAATATTATGTATGTAATGTCCATTAGTATATGTTTTGAATTTAAATCAAGTGATATCTATATCTCTCTATCTCTATATCTCTATATATATCTCATTATATATATATATATATATATATATATATATATATATATATATATATATATATATATATATATACATATATTTATACACATTAGTTTTGTTTTTAATGGAAAGACATTGTAGAAGGTATTTTCTGAATGTTATACCACCGATGTGTGTGTATATATATATATAGATATAATATATCTATATATATATATATATATATATATATATATATATATATATATATATATATATATATATATATATATATATAGTGTGTGTCTGTGTGTGTGTGTGCCCTGCGATGGGTTGGCATTCCTATCCAGGGTGTGTCCTGCCTTAATGCCCATAGACGCCTGAGATAGGTACACAGGCTCCCCGTGACCCGAGGGAAGATCGATAGGATAGGATATAGCGGTAGAAGATGATGATGAATATGAATATGATATATATATATATATATATATATATATATATATATATATATATATATATATATATATATATATATACACAAATTTATTTGAAATCAACATCAATGTATTTTCAAATAAGTCTAATGTGTATAAATAACTTGTCAGCAACACATACAAGAGAAACATCAAACATTAAGTGTTCAGTCCATGTCTCCTTTCTCTGTGTCTGCACACACACACACACACACACACAGCAGTAAAGTGGGAAGTAATTGAGTGTGCCACGCAGTCTTTAAGTGTTGTCTCCTCCAAACAGCTCCATGATTAAGAGAGACAGATGATTAGAGGCTGTACAGCTGACTCAGAAAACACACACACACACACACACACACACACACACACAGCTGCATGGATGATTAAAATTTAATGGTAATGATATGGTTATGCATGAAGCAATACACTGGGGTTAAATAATGATAATAGTTCCCCGCTCCCACCCTCTCTCCACCTCTGTAATAATGTAGTCTGCATTGAAACATGATGTTAAAATTATGGGTTGGGTTAGAGGTATTAGTGGCTGTGGCCCTCCACTCAACACCTCTCCTAGTACAGGAACACAGACAGACTCAAGACAGAAGATGAGGCAGCCTCAATCTCACTCCAGGTTTCTTTTAATGTGTACTCGGAGCTCACGCTGCGAGAGGCCGACCTGCTGCTTAACAAACCGTATGTCATGTTAACAAAGCCACTGTACACTATTCATGTTTTTCAACGCACTAGTCTTTCATGAAACAAGCTGTGGATAATGCAATAATGGGAAGTAAACATCAACATTTCTGATTAAATCTGTTTGCGTAAAATGATCAGCCCATATTCACGTCAAATCTACTATATTCATTACACTCACTTGGTATACATTGTATAGATTTCTTTTATCCATTTTACATTTTCAGCGAGATATTTTATAGTTAATTTTTAAATAAGGCTAATAAACAGGACCAAGTGAATGGCTCTTTATAGCAGCTTGTAATCTAAATCGTATATTATAAATTATAAATAATATATGACACATTTTTGTCCGTGGTATATGGAATTGATGTGGTCTGTATTTTGCACTTTAGTTTTGTTTTTGTTTTGTTTTTTTTAGAAAATATATCCAACATGTTTACAAAAGTACAACGATGCAGATTTTTATCACATATATATACATACACCACCACACACACACACACACACACACACACACACACACACACACACACACACACACACACACACATATATGGCTGTGAACCCATGTGACCTCGGTCAGGGACATCCATCCAATAGTAAACAGAACATATAGGTTAAGACGACACTACATCTGGAACCATGTGGTCACTTCTTGCAGTTTTGTCGAGACCTGAGGTTACAAATTAAAGCGGTTAGTGGACCTCGTCTCTTCATTCATCAACGTAAGCATCCTTCAATTGTATCAGTTCGTCCATCCATGTTGAACTGGAGTTTCTGGAAGGTGAGTTTGTATCTCTCTGTTGTTCTGAGGGCACTTCAGGGGAAGTCACGCCCTGAGGCAGGGTATCCATCACAGGGCTTCTTGTAGGGGAACAAGGGAATGAGGAAAGGGGCAACACAGGCCTCAGGCTTTCTGTGACTACCAGGCCATGTCTGGGGCTTTGGCATGGAGCCTTGAGGTCGTCAGCTGGCTCTTTATCGACCTCTGAACTCGACGTCACCTTTAGGTGGGTTATTAACCCCAGCACCTATACACACACTCTATTAGCGCAAAAGAAAACACACACATTGATGTGATTGATGTGTCATAGTTTGAAACGCAGCATCTCCTGACAGCAAGTCGATTCCTCCTACAGCATAATACACATATTTAGAGCTAGATTACAACGCAAAGCTGTAGCTGTCAATCAGGAAAGATGCAACGCCAGAGGCAAATTCAGATCCTTTATTTGAAATCTAGTTTGTTTTGCTGATTTCTAGCAAACACATACATGTAAATATGTACATGTACATGTACATGTAAAAAATGTACAAAGATGCACGCAAACCCGCATGTATATGTTATATATATATATATATATATATATATATATATATATATATATATATATATATATATATATATATATATATATATATATATATATATATACACATATATACACGTCCATTTTCTATTGAGTAATTCCTCATTGACACTGATTACAAAACACTATTTTTTTTTCTGGCACCACAATGATGATTGTCTCGACATGATGTTGATTCAGATAATTTAGATGAATCTCCTAACCTCTCATTCACCTTTCTTGCTACACTAACCCATTTATCACACTGACAAAAGGCCCCATACAACACCACACCCATTCCTAAAGACATACACACAAAGATAATGTATATGCATCAAAACACATATGCATTTTACCAGACAAGTCAAATCAGAAGCGCCTGAGGAAATGTGTACGCATAATGGACAGCTGGACAGATTGAGAGCAGTATATATATGTGTGTGTGTGTGTGTGTGTGTGTGTGTGTGTGTGTGCTGTGTGGCGTGTGTGGTAAGTGCGCTGCCGATTTTTAAGAATAATAAAAAATACAGGGAAATAAACGTTATGACTTCGTGCTGAGGAAGAGTGCAATATTTACTTTATTTATATTTATATATTTATATTTATGAAGGTCAGATGGAGTTGTGTTGTGTGTGTGTGTGTGTGTGTGTGAGGTGGGGGGGCATACAACAGTGTTCCAAGACAGCAGTTGTGGTAATGTATATCGGGTGTAGCAGAGAGTAGTATGTTCGGGTGGTGCAGCACATGCATGGGGACGGTGTGACAGAAGTGAAGTGTGCAGGATAAACGACAGCCTGGTTCAAGGTAGAGGTGGGACTGCATCAAGGATTGACTCTGAGCCCTTTCCTGTTTGTAGTGGTGATGGACAGTTTGACAGACAAGGTCAGATAGGAGTCTCCATGGACTATGATGTTTGCGGATGATATTGTGAATCGTGGTGAGAGTAGGGAGCAGGTGGAGGAGAGTCTGGAGAGAATGAAAGTCAGTAGGAATAAGAGAGTATGTGTGTGTGTTGTGTGTGTGTGTGTGTGTGTGTGTGAATGGTCGGGAAGGCAGCGGAGTGGTGGCAGGGAGAAGAGGTGGATGAAGGTGGATGAGATTAAGTACCTGGGGGTCAACAGTGCAAAGTAATGGAGAGTGTGTGTTAGAGAAGTGAAGGAAAGAGTGCAGGCAGGGTAGAGCGAGGGGAGAAGAGTTGATTTGCGATAGAAGGGTATCTGTTAGAGATAAGGGGAAATTATATAGGATGTTTATAGGATATATGTTGTATGGTTTAGAGACAGTAGGTGGTGTTGACTAAAAGACAGGAGGCGGAGCTGGAGATGATGACGAGACGGTCATTAGGAGTGACGAGAAAGAACAGGATTAGAAATGAGTTTATTAGAGGGATATATAGTATATCTATATATATATATATATATATATATATATATATATATATATATATATATATATATATATATATATATATATATATATATATATATATATATATATATATACACTGTATATACACATGCACACTTCTTATTGGGAAGTTCTTATTCCCAATAAAAAAAAAAAAAAAAAAAAAAAATATAATATATATATATATATATATATATATATATAACCGCTCGGGGTTTTTCTCGGGTGGTTCCTCGGTATATATATATATATTAGCGGTGGCTTAGTGGTTCTTATGTTTCGCTTCACCACCGTTAGGTGCACATCGGTTTTTTTTCAAGGCCCCTCAACAACACATGCCTCAGGGGGTTTTTTCTCCGGGTTCTCCGGTTTCCTCCCGGTACAAGTTGGTCCAAAAACATGCAAGGTAGGTTACACGTTGATTGGCACCTTGGAAAATTGTCCTAGTGTCCTAGTAGTGAATGATGATGTGTGTGAAGTGTGAAGGGTCCCTGTGATGTGTTGTGCCCTGCGATTGGCATTTCATCCAGGGTGTATCCTGCCACTGACACACACTGACAAAAGGCCCCATACAACACCACACCCATTCCTAAAGACATACACACAAAGATAATAATGTATATGCATCAAAACACATATGCATGAGGAAATTTACCAGACAAGTCAAATCAGAAGCGCCTGAGGAATGAGGAAATGTGTACGCATAATGGACAGCTGGACAGATTGAGAGCAGTATATATATGTGTGTGTGTGTGTGTGTGTGTGTGTGCTGAGTGCGCTGCCGATTTTTAAGAATAATAAAAAATACAGTATATATATGTGTGTGTGTGTGTGTGTGTGTGTGTGGGAAATAAACGTTGCCATTTTTGAATAATAAAAATACAGGAAATGAAATAAACGTATGACTTCGTGCTGAGGAAGAGTGCAATATTTACTTTATTTATATTTATATATTTATATTTATGAAGGTCAGATGGAGTTTGTGTGTGTGTGTGTGTGTGTGAGGTGGGGGGGCATACAACAGTGTTCAGTGTTCCAACAGCAGTTCCAGTGTGTGTGTGTGAATGTGAGTGTGTGCATTCCCTGTGATGGGTTGGCAGGCAGTCATTCATTTCCATCCAGGGTGTATCCTGCCACTGACACACTGACAAAAGGCCCCATACAACACCACACCCATTCCTAAAGACATACACACAAAGATAATGTATATGCATCAAAACACATATGCATTTTACCAGACAAGACAAATCAGAAGCGCCATTGATCAGAAGCGCCAGTGAGGATACGCATAATGGCATAATGGCAGCTGGACAGATTGAGAGCAGTATATATATATGTGATGGGTTGGCATTCCATCCAGGGTGTATCCTGCCTTAATGCCCATAGACGCCTGAGATAGGCACAGACTCCCCGTGACCCGAGGGAAGATCGGATATAACGGTAGAAGATGAATGAATGAAATATATATATATATATATATATATATATATAATATATATATATATATATATATATATATACACACACTTCTTATTGGGAATTGAAGGAGAAGGAGAAGTAATGGACAAAACACACACACACACAGAGATCTCCTTTTTTTAGAATCATCGTATGCAAATGTACTTAAGCTGCACCATGGTGGAACTGATATCAAACAGAAGGAAGGCCAGGAGAATTAAGCGCACTGTTTGTTTTCTTTCTGTTACCGTTTCCATAAAACACTGAAACAATTCCTCGAGGTAATTCCATCCAGCGTGTTGGATGAACTTGCAAGGAAGCAAAACCGATGGAATCTTTAAAAAATAATTTGTATATTTTCATTAACAAGTAGGTTTCATTTAGAATGCTAAAAGAGCACTTTATTCTGACTCTTCCTTCACAACACCAAAGAGATGATTAATAATGAATTCTTTCTTCTCAAAGTCAGATTCCTTTTTTTTTTTTTTCTTAAAGTAAAGATTCTCCAAAACTGAGCTAATATACCCAAACTATCCCACATTAAACACAGTCATTTACATATTCTTTAATCTGTAATACCAAACCTATCATGTAGTTATTAAATGTACACAACAAATTGTGTGTTAATCGGGTGTAAATCTTTAATGGCGCAACATCGTTATTTGTAAGAAATTTTATTGTATCTTATTTTAATGTAAATTCTATTCTGTTACCAGTTGATTTATTTATTTTATTTTACATGTATTCCTTCATCAGGTTTGGGTTAAAGGGGTAAAAGTCATTTTTTTGACTTTTTTTTTTTCATTTTTATTTATTTATTTTTTAATTCAATCCAGAAAATAAAAATGAAACTCTGAAAAATGAAAGGTTGGGAAATAATAAGTAAAAAAAAAAATATTTTCATCTTATTATTACACATTTGCGCTTTACTATTGTTTCTCTCTGTTTTGTTGTTGTTGTTGTTGTTGTTGTTGTTGTTGTGTACAATGTGATAATGTTGCAGCAGTTTTTATCATTCTATGCTCTGGTCTCACACTCCATATGTGTTCCATACACATACATAGATATATAGATAATACACATATATATATATACATATACATATATAGATATATATATATATATATATATATATATATATATATATATATATATATATATATATGGTATATATAAGCAATTGCAAGAAAAGCGCGCGCCATATATATATATATATATATATACATACACGCAAACAACACACACACACACACACACACACACACACAAGCACAAATGCACACAAGATATACCTGCATTATACGACAATGACAAACACATTTGCTAGTTACCTGTTAAGTGCAGAGATTTATTTAAACAAGCGAATGAGAGACAGTCAGTGAGTGAGGGAGAGAGAGAGAGAGAGAAAGAGAGAGAGATAATGACATGAACAAACAAAGATTATTCCATACGATTGTCAGAATGAAATTTTTCCTCATATGACAAGCATTATGCACAAATCTTCTTTCTCTCACACACACACACACACACACACACACACACACACTCACTATAACGCAGGTGCTCTCTCACACCCGGTCTGATGCCGACATCAAAAGGACACGGTATGAGGATGCACGCGGATCTTTTTGCCACTACAAAGAGAGAACAAACGAACAGACATGAAAGTCAAGTCAATAAACATATGGCAATTAATAAAACATTTTAACACCAAATTCACTACAAAGATCTTTTATTTATTTTATTTTTTTTTTAATAAGCACAGAAACAAACAAAAAAAAAAAAGAATATGTAAAAGCGACAGCGCTTTGTTCTGAAAGTAGAGTCGTAACAGCGGGAAGGCGGTCGGGTCGGGGTCATCGCGGCAACAGTTCGTTTTTACCATCGCACAGGTGAGAATCTGCAGCTTTAACAGGCGAGAGTGTTTACAGTTCAATAATAAAAAGGGCAGAAATTTCACGTTAATTTCACTTCTTAAACGTTAACAGTAACGTTAGACTCGGGTCGAGCGTGTAAGTGGATTTGACGGCGTGGCTCGGTTCCCTCTGTAATATAAATGATAAGGAATATATTAATGCACTTATTCAAATATATGATCGCTTCTATTGTAGCAGCTAGAACGCAGGGATTTTTATAATGAAGGCTTTACATGACTATTAATGAGGAATAATAAAAAAAAAGGACTCTTTAAAAAATATATATTAATTATTAAATTCTAAAGTAAACAAAAGTTTCCTGCAATTTGGTGCTGTTTATATTCATACGATTTTGTTGTAAAGCAGCTTTGACGCCATTTAAATCCCAAATATTATTAAACGGATCAATTAATAAACTGTTAAATAAACTGATAATATCACATCAAAACATAACTCGGGGATAGTGTTTTTATTTATTTATTTATGGATAAAGTTTCAGCACGTCACATTTTCCATCACAGAAAAATAAGACGTCTGGAGAAAAGGAGATTACCAAAATCAACTGCATTATTTTACCTTCTGTATAGAATAAAAAGACTGGCAAGAAAATGTTTCATTCATTCATTCATTCATTCATTCATCTTCTACCACTTTATCCGATCTTCCCTCAGGTCACGGGGAGTCTGTGCCTATCTTAGGCGTCTATGGGCATTAAGGCAGGATACACCCAGGATGGAATGTCAACCCATCACAGGGCACACACACACTTACAATCACACATATTTATACACTAGGGACAATCAACCTATCGTGCATGTTTTTAGACCGGGGAGGAAACCTGAGAACCTGGAGAAAAAACCCCTGAGACACGGGGAGAACATGCAAAACTCCACACACACACATGTCCGAAATGGGAATCGAACCCAGACCCTGGTGGTGTGAAGCGAACGTGCTAACCACTGTGTAACCGTGCCCCTTAAGAAAATATTTTGCTATGTTATTAAATAAGACGTTTTTATGTGAATGATACTATAAATGGACATTTATCATTAAAACTTTGCATTTCATGCCACTTGTTTTTCCTCCCACTATATGATTTATTGTCGGATTTTCTTACTTAACTTTTCACAAGAAACGGAGCATGGTGGTTTAGTGGTTAGCACGTTCGCCTCACACCTCCAGGGTCCGGGTTCGATTCCCGTCTCGGCCATGTGTGTGTGTGGAGTTTGCACGTTCTCCCCGTGCCTCAGGGGGTTTTTCTCCGGGATCTTGGTTTCCTCCTAGTCCAAAAAACATGCACGGTAGGTTGACTGGCACCTTGGAAAATTGTCCCTAGTGTATGAATGTGTGTGTGTGTGTGTGTGTGAGAGTGTGTGTGTGTGTGTGTGTGCCCTGCGACGGGTTGGCATTCCATCCAGGGTGCATCCTGCCTTAATGCCCAGAGACGCCTGAGATTGGCACAGGCTCCCCGTGACCCGAGGGAAGATCGGATAAAGTGGTAGAAGATGAATGAAGAAGAAGAGAGAGAGAGAGAGAGAGAGAGAGAGAGTGAATATCATCGTCTAGAAAACTTAAATTAATTACATTTTCTTTCCATACAATGCAAACTAAAAAACAAATAGTTTACCGCCTACAACATTATTCAACTGAGCCATACGACACAACGATTTTTTGTTGTTGTTGTTGTTGACGCTTTGGTTGAATACTTTATAGATGGCTGTGCATGGAAACGGAGGAAATGTTTATGATCTCCTGAATGTCAACAAGTTTAGGACTTTAGTTTTTGTGCAAACGTTAACAGTTTGTTTAGTGGGGTCTTATATTTCTCCCCTGTTATCGGAGAGGGCGCTGAACTAAGACATTTGTGGTTAAAATAAGCTACGGGACTGTATTACAGCGGCTATAGGATGCCCAGAAACCTCTGAATAATATATTAGGATTGTTATTAATATATTCATAATCATGCATAGTGAGCCCTTATGAGCAAAACATATTGAGGAACTTTATTAGTGATTAAAAAACCTTTTTTTTTTAAATCCTAACGTGACGACAGAGAGGGAGAGAGCGCAAGTGTGTGTGTGTGTGTGTGTGTGTTTCACTGCACTACAGCTAGCGCCACCTTATCTGCGTGCAATCAGATTAGCGAGGGGATTGGCGAGGATCCACAGATCGCAGCCATTCAGGATAGAGATGATTCGATTGTGATTTCGCATCATATTATCTCTTAAGCCGTATGAATTTGTTTTCTCTTTTATTGTCCTCCCCTATTACATTACACTATGTCATATCCCAGGCCCTCTCTCTCTCTCTCTCTCTCTCTCTCTTTATCCACTTGAAATACAAACCGCTCACAGCGCTTCACTTCGCCGAGCTTCCAGATGGGGGAGCCGTCCTAAGTTATGCACGCTTAAAACCAAACCATCATGAGGGTGTGTGTGTGTTTGTGTGGTGTTGAAATAGAGAGAGAGACAGAGAGAGAGAGAGAGATGGCATGGTACGAAAGAAAAGAAGGAGTCTGGAATCAAGTCAAGCTAATCATGCGTATAATTGCGTTTTGACATTGGGGACTACTGGGACAAGACCTTTGACTAGCAGGTTATCCAGGAAGCACTTTAGTGATTAACAAATGGAAATGCGGGTCTAAACTTAATTAGGCGAGATACTTGGCTGAGAACCTGCGGGACCCAAGGAGGTTCACCTCGTACCGCAGCGGCCGCCACACCCAACACCCCCAACCCCCCCGAAATGGAATCAAACGGCGGATTTGGCGGCGTTTTTTTTTTCCCTTGTGGCCTCCGACGTCTCTGTCCCAGCTGAGACCACAGAACACTGTCATTCAAGTCGCTTTTCAACACCATGATTGTGGTCTGCACAGAAAACCTCACAAACCTCACACACCTAAGTACAAGCATTTAAATGGATGTTCTGGATCATTACTCTTTATCTCTTTGCCTATTTTACTTGCAGCGCGCGCACGACTATAAACAACGCTGACGTCACGCTTTGGCGCTAAATATAATCGTCTGTGTGTGTGTGTGTGTTTGTGTGTGTGTGCGTGTGCGTTCGCTCGTTGGCATTATAATAGAAATGTATTCGGTTGGTTGTGTTAAGGAATTACGTATTACACAATGAATTTGTACACATCCGTACTATAATATATAACTAAACATGTTGGTTTAAAATTATGCGGTAATAAAATAAATATTACACAAATGAAAGTCTGTCTGTGCATGTTAATCATTCAGGAGAGTGGTATTTGATTCATCAAATTTGATTCAATCAATCAATCTATCTATCTATCTATGTCTGTCTGTATATCTATCTATCTATATCTATATATCTGTCTGTCTGTCTGTCTATCTATCTATCTATCTATCTATCTATGCAGGTATGTCTATCTGTCTATCTATATCTATATATGTGTCTGTCTGTCTGTCTATCTATCTATCTATCTATCTATCTATCTATCTATCTATCTTTGTCTGTCTGTCTATTTATCTATATCTATATATGTGTCTGTCTGACTGTCTGTGTATCTATCTGTCTGTCTATTTATCTATCTATCTGTCTATCTATCTATCTATATCTATATATATATATATCTATATATCTCTGTCTGTGTGTCTGTCTGTCTATCTATCTATCTATCCATCCATTCATCCATCCATCTTTTGTCACATCTGTGAAAAGCTACACACGCATCATATGTTCCAGGACAGACACTGGACAGACACCCCCCCCCTTGCTTTAATGGCAAAAGAGTAAGAAAGTGAAAGAGTGAAAGAATTTGTTTTAAAATCAGTGCACTTTGCACTCACACATTGCTTGGACAAGTCATGGCCTTTTGATGTACAGAACGGGGACTTATTTTTGGTTAGTACACACACACACACACACACACACACACAGTTCACCTGTACACCAGACACACACTCACATGTGAGAAGTGGCATCTGAACACAGTTATCTACTTTTACATGTTATTAATTCATAGGCAACTCACCCCTAAGCTTACAGGACACCAGCCTGCCTGCATACTTTTCCCTTTAGAGTTTATCTAGCTACACACACACACACACACACACACACACACACACACACACACACACACACACACACACACACACACCTGTGCCCCAGCCTGGTGTAGTCAGTCTTGTATCCTGAGCGTTTGTTTTATCTCAGCCCCGACTGTAAATAATTGATCCCTCCGTCTGCCGGGCCGTGAAGCCCACTCTGTCCGGCCCAGCTCTATGACCACCTTATGATTTATTATTTAATCTTTTCCATGTCCACTGCTCCTTTAAAGTGCGAAAGAGCGAGCAGGAGAAAGCAGGAGAAAGCGAGATAGGATGATTTTGAGAGAGAGAGAGAGAGAGAGAGAGAGAGAGAGAGAGAGAGAGAGAGAGAGAGAGATGGCCGACAGGGGATGAAGTCCAAAAAGAAAAACATGAATAGTTGTCTTTCTTTTTCATCTTGTTTTATCGTTAAGCATACACATTGATTTTTGTCTCCTTCTCCTCCTCCTCCTCCTCACGGAGACCCAAACACCAGTCTCGACATGGAACGGCAGAAGCTCGCCCGGCTGGCTAGAGAAGGTCAGGAATGCAAGAGAAAAGGCGTTTCTGTGCTCGGGGAGCTTCAAACAGCGCTCACTGATGTGACATCACACGGCATAAATACTTTAGGCGATACTTACTCGCTGTATGCCTAGCCTAGAGTCACTGAGCAGCACATTCGAGTCACGGCAGGAGATCTTGCGAGTAATGGTCAGAGACGGAACTACAAAGTAGATGCAACTTTTTTTGAAAGTTAGTTAAAGCTGTTCTGTGTCGGCTGAACTGCGCCGCACGGCGCCGGGATCACGGCTGCCTGCATTTTCTTTATTTATTTCACCCTTAGGAGCACATTTCTGTATGTAAAACGTGTTACAGCTACTAAAACTACTATAAATAATAATAATAATATTAATAGGCCTCACATCTCCAGGGTTGGGGGTTCGGTTCCTGCTGTGTGTGAATGTGAGTGTGTGTGCGATGGGTTGGCATTCCATACATGGTTTGTCCTCCCTTGATGCCCGAAGACGCCTGGGATAGGCACAGGCTCCCACGTGACCTGAGAGAGAAGTAGGATAAAGCGGTAGAAGATGAATGAATGAACGAATGAACGAATGGATGGATGAATGGATGAAGGAATGAATGAATGAATGAATGCGAAGCAAAAAAATGATATATAATATTGTGAGGTTTGTTTACTGTTGTGTACTTTCCTTGTGTGTCTGGCTACCTGGTAAATTGGCCTTTTGAGATGTGTGTGTGTGTGTGTGTTGTCTAGGACTTTATACCTTGCTTCTCATTCAGCGTGTCTGGAATAGACTACAGAGCTCCTTTAAAACCTGACCAGAATAAAGATGATGATAAGCAAGAACAACAACTGTTTGTCTTTGACGACGGCCAAAATATGAAATGAATTAAAGATATCTGTCTAAAACCGTAAATATCTGTATATTTGTATAATTGGAAAATCGTAAATGAAAAAATAAATAAACAAAAATAAGTTAGGTTGCTGTCTGTAACCCTATAAGAAGTATCTGGAGACAAAAGATGTCTAATGAATTCTTTTTAGTGGCAATAAACACCTTAGAAGCCCTTTTAAAAGTAGAAAATAAATAAATTGCACATTATATCATCTTGTTGAAACACACTTGTCAAATCCTAAATAAGTAAATAAATAAATAAACTAAGTTGCTGTATGTAACCCTATAGGAAATATATCTGGAGACAAAAGGTGACTTTAATTATTATTCGTAGTGGCAATAAACACCTTAGAAGTCCTTTTAAAGCTATAAAAGTAATAAATTGTATATTATATCGTCTTGTTGAAAACACATTTGGCTAATCCTAAACGAATAAATAAATAAATAAATAATTTCGGTTGCTGTCTGTAACCCTATCGGAAATATATCTGGAGACAAAAGGTGTCTTTAATTATTATTCTTAATGGCAATAAACACCTTAGAAATCCTTTTAAAACGACAAAATAAATAAATTGTATATCATATCGTCTTGTTGAAACTGTAACCGTATAGAAAAAATATTTGGAGACAAAAGGTGAATAATTATTATTCTTAGTGGCAATAAACACCTTAGAAGTCCTTTTAAAACGACAAAGTAAATAAATTGTGTGTATATATATATATATATATATATATATATATATATATATATATATATATATATATAGTCTTGCTGTAAACACATTTGGCTAACCCTAAATAAATAAATAAATAAATAATCTGTTTGAAAAAACACATCGCTCGTGTATTTTCTTTTTTTTCGGGTGCGATTCTTCTACTTGGTCAGTGCAATCGATTGGCGAAATAAAACCCTGCACCCTCGTGCTTTTAAAGGAAGTCCATGTTGCTTTTCCTCTTTCTGCTGTTATGCATTTTGCATAAGAGATGCTCTTCATTATGCAGGGAAGCTTTTCTTCAGGAAGGTGGCACTTCCACAGACGACAGCCTTTCTCTCGCTCTCTCTCTCTCTCTCTGAACAAGGTGGCCCTCAATTATGCAAGCCCACACCAGCGGACCTGCATCTCATTGGGATATGTGTGTGTGTGTGTGTGTGTGTGTGTGTGCGCGTGCGTGTGAGTATGTGTTTGTTTCCATGCTGCTGTCATTACTCA
Source organism: Kryptopterus vitreolus (assembly GCA_030449085.1). Lineage (NCBI taxonomy): Eukaryota > Metazoa > Chordata > Actinopteri > Siluriformes > Siluridae > Kryptopterus > Kryptopterus vitreolus. Next base: position 8,184,985 of record JACRUU010000010.1, on the reverse strand, counting down.
GTTTTTTACAGTCTCTGTGAACACTGATCCATGATGCCCTCCATATTTATCTATAATATTAAAACTTTCATATAGAAACTAAGAGCTTGTCTCTGGAGTAATGGTGTGAACGTGTTCTTTTTTATCTCGAAAAAAAAAAACAGGGCTCGTATGTATATTTTATATAGTATAGTGCTCTTTTTATAGGGTAAAACGGTGCGCTTTCTTATAAACTTCCAAACTAGAAAAAATAGATAAAGGGTTCGAGCCCCGGTATGGCCAAGCTGCCACCCCTTAGGTCCTTGATCAAGAGCCTTAACCCTCTGTGCTCCAGGGGGTGCTGTATCATGGCTCTGACCCTGCGCTCTGACCTCCAGCTACCAACAACAAGCGGCGAAGAAAGAATTTCACTGTGCTGTAATGTATATTGTGACAAATAAAGGCTATTCTGTTCCAAAAGGGATGTAGTGGTTCCACGATGAAGCGTAACAAAGGATTTTAGCACAACTACATATACAGAATTATTCGTTTTTAGTCTCTCACACACACACACACACTTTTGCAGGAGTAAGTTCATTTCATGGACATGAAAATTGCAACTTAGTTTTAGGGTGTGTGTGTTTGTGTGTGTGTGTGTGTGTGGGGGGGGGGGGTTAAGAAGAATAAATTGGCTTACACCCAAATAAATGAGCAATATGCCAGCATTTTGTTACTCACACCTGCATAGAAATGGAGCACCACATTGTTTATCTGCATGAAAACACTCCATGCAGATGGAGCACAGAAACAATTAAAACCCATTCACAGCACATTACGTCTCACTTGCCTTCCAATCACTGTCTCCAGCACTGCTTCTGTTCAAGTCTGTTAACACGGTGATGCTTAGAAAATTGTTCCGTGTGTGTGTGTGTGTGTGTGTGTGTGTGTGTGGGGGGGGTGTTTCCATTGGAGTTGTGATAGTTTATTTAGAAGTAAAGAAAAACTATTTCACCACGATTGGGTTTCTGCCATTAAAGAATTTATCGCTCACAAGTGTGTGTGTGTGTGTGTGTGTGTGTGTGTGTGTGTGGTGTGTGTGTGTGCTTGTGCAACTTTCCCATAAGGATCGGAATGTTTAAAAACACATACAGGTAGGTATGCATAGATGTAGAACACAGTACATACAGTACAAGGTTTACTTTGGAAATGTAACGGGTTACACATGAGCCTATTCAACATGTAATAAGTGTTGTGTAACTTTTAATTACGTTATAAAAGTTAAAATAACTGATTACATATGATTGCTTTTAAGTTTCTAATGGATATTAGAACTAAACTCGACAACTAAACAATTTCCACAAACATTTAGAACTTTGCAGTTTACATTACAGTAGTAACTCAACTCTTGTTTACTGTTCATCACTTGAATTAAGTTTATATTAGTTTCATTTTTTAAGCACAACCACAACAAAACCAGACTTCATAATAAAAAATATTTCAAATCTTTACATCGCTATGACACGACGCACTGGCAAGTAACATGGCGGAAGTGGGGATCGAACCCCCAACCCTTGAGGTGTGAGGCAAACATGCTAACCGTGCTAATAATAATAATAATAATAATAATAATAATAATAATAATAATAATATTAATAATACTAGTATTACTACTACTACTACTACAAATAATAATAATAATTTCTACTTCGTCTTCTTCATCTTATTATTATTAGATGTATCAAACCTCCAACTATGACGGCATCATGAGAAGATCCGTGCTAATACTACTACTACTACTACTACTACCACTAATAATAATAATAATAATAATAATAATAATAATAATAATAATAATAATAATAATTCTTCTCTTCTCATATTATTATTATTAGTAGTAGTATTATTATTATTATTGTTATTCAATGTATCAGACCCCCAACCCTGGAGGTGTGAGGCAAACGTGCTAGCCACTATGCCACCGTGCCCCCAATAATAATAATAATAATAATAATAATAATAATAATGTTAGGTTTTTAAAGAAATTGTTCAGATGTGACCCTATTTATAATCTTTAACATTCTCATAAGTAAATGCAATTTAATGGTACTGTAACGAATTACTGTTACATTTATTTTGTAATTAAAATACGTAACGCCATTACATGTAACTAGTCACACACACACACACACACACACACACACACACACACACACACACACACACAAACATAGCAGAGGAAAGCTCCCAAAAGTGAAATTCCTGCAATCATTCCCTGGAGATTGGCCCAGGCTGCTGGCAGCTACATGTCCGTACTCATGAGTGAGCACAGGAGGCTGACAAATCCATTCTGCTGTGCCTCTGTGACAGATAAATATTTCACACGCAAATAAATAAAGGATGCTCTCTCAATGGCTCTTCACAGTCCAGTGCTCAAGCACAGCCTGACACACACACCACACACACACACACACACACACACACACACACCTCACACTCACTCTCCACAAGCAGAAAACCTCAGCATCAGACAGCTCCAAAGTACACGCGTACACACCAGCAAAAGAGTGCACACACACACACACACTCCATTCTTTCATCCCCAATCCCAGAGCGTTTCGATCCCGTGTTGTCAAGACACAGGTAACTTTGGTTTCCTCATTCTATCCCAACAAAGAGGCAATTAATGTGTGACCGAAGGAGTGCATGCAGAGGAAGGCCTTGCTATTGTGTCCGCGACCGTCCTCTTTTCCCCCCGATCAGAAACTACCTCGCTCCCATTGTCGTCCGGTAATTACTATAATGTGTAGGATACATGTCGAATTATAATGACTTTTTTTTTATATACTCCTTCACCAATCCACACACCCCCTCCCCTCCTTCCCCATTCCCCCCCTTCTGTAATACCACCTGGGGAAGCAATTACACAAGCTCCCCCGGGATGCGTAAAAATAATAATACATTTCATTTAATACTAGATTAAGTGGAGAAGATGCCTGCGCTTGTAATAGGCATCACTAAGTGTCTGCGCCTTCACCGCGCTCTCTGCTTCCTTATGAATTACCTTGCTCGAGTCGATTACCACTGCGTGGCCCTTGAGGAAAGAGGTGTGATAAGTCAATTAAAAGGGTAATTAAGAGATGTAACGGAGCTTTCTGGGCTTTTTGTCAAGGAAAGCGTTTGGAGGAGAAAGCTATTTCGATCCTATTGAGAGAGAGAGAGAGAGAGAGAGAGAGAGAGAGAGAGAGAGAATGTAAGCCAGGAGAACATTCAAGCATGTTCTTTGTTATTATTCCCATCTGTGATTGGTCCGTCAAGAGCATTTAGATGTCCTTAAAAACGTTCAAATTACCCTTTAGCTATTAGCAATTAGCAATGATTTTTATTTCCGCCACCAAACCTTTGTGCATTTGGGGTGAAAGAACGAATGACAATCAATCGTTCCATCCATCCATCCATCTTAAGGCATATAGTATGAATACTTAATCACCACTGAATTTTCATAAGCACCACCAGTAAATAAATAAATAAATATTACATTCTATACATATTAAGAATATAAAATGGCTACTATTATTATATTTTATATTATATAAAATGATTATACGGGGCACGGTGACTTAGTGGTTATCACGTTCGCCTCACACCTGCCAAGATCCGGGTTCGATTCCCGTCTCGGCCATGTGTGTGTGGAGTTTGCATGTTCTTCCCATGCCTCGGGGGGTTTTTCTCCGGGTTCTCCGGTTTCCTCCTGGTCCAAAAACATGCACGGTAGGTTGATTGGCACCTTGGAAAAATTTTCTCTAGTGTATGAATGTGCGTGTGAATGTGAGTGTGTGTGTCCTGTGATGGGTTGGCATTCCATCCAGGGTGTATCCTGCCTTAATGCCCATAGACGCCTGAGATAGGCACAGACTCCCCGTGACCTGAGGGAAGATTGGATAAACGGTAGAAGATGAATGAATGAATGATTAAAATCATTACTATTATACATGTTGTTTATTGCTTATGTTGCTTCACAAAAACACTTCACAACATACATTTGTTCATATTTTACAGTGTGTAAGACTTTTTTTTTTTCGTTTTCCCTTACATGCGCCTATATGAAAGGTCACAAGGACCGTTCCCATCTAGTACCCTTCCCTCATCCCGATCCCAACATCGGAATCGCCTATGGAGAAATAATTGATAAAGAGAAAAAGAAAAAAAAATCTACCTTATAGAATAAATACATCCTGATAGGAATGAAAAGGAATGAGCTGATCAATAGATTTAACATGAACCTTTTCTCCGTCTCTCCTCTGCTAACACACACTTTGCTGAAATATTAATCACAGTGTTCTTGTGGTCTGCGATGTAGAGACTGGGATTGAGAGACTCCTGCTGCATGAGTCTGTTCTGCTTCATTACGGCAGCGTGCGAGCTCAGAGCAGATAACGAGAGGCCAAACATTTCCACAGAGACCCCGACCCGCCTCACACACACACACACCTTATATACACACACACACGCACACACGCACACACACACACACAGATTTCTTGCTCTTCCTTTCTGATAATCCAGTGAGGCCTCCCAAATCCAAAGAGAAAAAATTGACTACATAACACACTTACGCAAGGCATGTATACACATCTAATATATATATATATATATATATATATATATATATATATATATATATATATATATATATATATATATATATATATATATATATATATTCCACTCAAATTTAGAATTTTCCTTTCCAGACAGACCATTTTATTTTTTACTTATATTTTATTTATTTACCTTAAAAATAATATATTTGTATAATTTATCCCTATAACTGAAATTAAAGTCTAATCCTATTCATGCATTTTTCATGAATTTTATAATTATAATTACAAATAATTTTAACACCTATTTCATTACCTTCTAAATAATCATTATTACAGTATACCGGATGTGGACGCTTATCCTCAAAGTGAGGCTTGCATTTAACAAAAACATGCTATTATTTATTAGGATTTGCCTAAAAAGTAGATTATTTGGTGAAAAAACAATTATTGAATTGATCCAGATAATGCCTTTATTTATTTTATTTGTTTATATTTTTCCCAGAATTGGTCGACTTGAAGGCTGAATTGCGAATGCTGTTTTCTTGCATTCCTATTCTAAAGAATGGATCCCTGGTCTTTTGGGGGGGGAAAAAAACATTCACAGTTAAACCAGGGTTTAGGAAGGATTTCATCTATGCAAAGATAAACCTGTGATTTTGTGCCCAAGCGTCACTCAAACTCCGAATCTCTTCCGAGTGCACACATCAATATTGGGACCAAGTGCAAAAAAAGCACTCTATAGAATTGGATGCTCAATAAAGATGTAGAACGCGTGCGTGGAAAGGTCTGCATTATACTGCGTGAAGTTTGCTCTCTGTTTTATTTCACCCTTTTATACGATCATAAGCTCTACTCTTTGGAGGAGGCTTTGCACGAGATTCTGGAGCGTTGCCGTAGATTTTACTCCATTCAATAGTCACTAAAGCATTAGGGTTTGCAATTCTAGGTTGTATAACATTTAAACAATGGACCAAAAGTAGCTTTTACAGGCATAATTAGGTGGTGAAATTTGAATGTATTTGTTAGTACCTATAGGTTTAGTGCCTGTAAGTCAATCCTTAATGAGCAAAACCAGTGAGAGAGGTAAGGGGGGAAAACTCCCTGAGATTGGTATGAGTTGGTATGAACTTATGAGGTGTGAACTTGAAAGGGAGTTTGTCGTTTTCTGGCTAATGTATTTTTAGATTCCTGCACTTGACAGATTGCAATTTGTGCACAGGTGCATTCTGGGGTGGGATTGTACCTTTTCAGATCAAGTGAAGGAAAATTAGAATACTGCGGTAACAGTGTTTTAGGCTATTATCCGCCTCCAACTCAGGCATCAACAATATGCAACAGAGAACGCATCGGCATAAAGGTTAGGTTTTCAGAAGAATATTTTGCCTGTACTTTTAATTTGTTAGTAGAATCTATATAAAAAATTTTATGTGGAATTGGGGAGGCGGGGGTAAAGAGGAAAAAATGAAGGGTGAACGAAGGTCAAATTTCACTTGCCATTCATGTACATGCATCTTTGCACCATCCATAACAGTTATCATTGCACTTCATTACATTACATTCATATCCATTCTGTATGTACAATAACACTCATCTATGTACATACTCATTTATGTCATATATATATAGGAGTCTATATATATATATATAGATATATAGATATATATATATATTATAGATATATATACACTTATATATATATATATATATATATATATATATATATATATATATATAGTATATATACTACATACTCTTATATACCTTATATATATATATATATATATATATATATATATATATATATATATATGCACACCACACACACACACACACACACACACATACATACACTGTAGATATACACACAATATTCACTCTGTAATTATGACCTCATACCTCATACCCTCATTTATTACTTGTAAATAAGCCATTTATGCACTTCTGGTGAGACGCTAACTGCATTTCATTAGTTCTGTACTACATATAATTTATGAAGCTGAAAAACAAACCAAAGTCGTGTGTATGTACTGTGTACTTATATACTGTATAAGTTAACATGTGCTTCTGTTCGACAATAAACTCAAATGGATTATAAACGCATCACATGTCATCCGTATCACACGCCTCTGGATTTCTCCTCCGTGTAGGAAAGATATAGTAATCATTTTTATTTTTAAAGAAAGTTCAGTGGCTTTTGCTAATCCCTAATTATGGTTATAAATGTGTCACTGATTTATAATTGCATCGTCATGGAAAAACCATGAGAATGGTTAAATATAACCATTCTATAATACTATTACTATAGTACTATAAATTTTATTGTCGTTGTTGGTTTGGCTTTATTTGTGATGAGCATCAGGGTTCAAAATAAAAATAAAAAAAATCTGCTTAGCGGCTATTTCTTTTTGTATAGAAATGGGTGGGACAAAATAGTCAAGTTTATTTTGTTATGACTAATATATATATATATATATAGATATATATATAATATATATATATATATATATAATAATAACAATTTCCCATATTGATCAAAAGCTGGAATCAGAGTGCAGGGTCAGTCATGATACAGCGTCCCCTAGAGCACAGTGGTTTAAAGGGCCTTGCTCAAGGATCCAAGGTTGGTGCAGCTTGACTATCCCGGGCCTCGAACCTCACCGACCTTCCGATCAGTAAACCAGCGCCTTAAACCACTACTTCCGTCCCTGCGAAATATTTGCAAAATAACTTTTGTTCGAAAAAGAAAATATGCACCCAGTGCGTTGAGCCCTGTGCAACTGGTGGAAATCGAAACACATGTTTGAGCCATGCTGTGTTTGAGAGGAGCAGTAGTACCTCAGGGATGGTACATTTCTCGCAGTTGGCTTTTTCTCATCCTTTCTCCGTTTCGTCTTCCTCGCAGATGGAACGGATCAAAATGATTTGAGCTGACACGCTCATTCAAACCTGAAACGCAGCTCGAACTCCGGTATTCCGGTGAGAGAAAGGAAGAGAGATTTAGACAGAGAGGTGGAGGGAAATCACAAGAGAAAGCACAAAAAATCCGGGAGTTGGGAAATACATAAGGATGGATCCTGATAGATAAATACTTTCCAAATCTTTCAAAATCTAAATAAAAAAACTCATTTGTGTTTTAAAAAAAAAAAAAAAAAAAAAAAAAAAAAGAAAAAGTGCCATTCGTTCTGTTGCTTGCTACCCTGTAATCATCACGGAGTTATTATTAGACCTAGTGGTAACAACTGGAACTGCAACTACTGCTAATAGAGGATGATTAGAGAATGAATCACTCTGCACATGCTTTAGTGAGGAGATGGGGATAGGTTGATGACTCAAATATTCTAGATCTTTTTGAACAGCAAATAACTTTAAATTAAATTCACAAATTTCCCAAAAAAAAAGTCTCCCAAACCTATATGTGCTCATATTGGATTTCTTTTGCTGAAGCAATGTTTTGCTTTTTATGCCTCTGGATTAAGATTTCCCATGAAACATGTTAGCAATTGTCACTTCCCTATAGAAAATAAGAAATGGACAAAAAAAACAAACATACAATGAGTGACATCCAAGGACAAGACAGCAAACAAATGGCCAGATGAGAAGAACAAGTGATAAATCCCATTATTAACTCTCTCTCTCCGTCTCTCTCCCAGGGCTGTATGTAAACCCTTAAACCCTTGTCGGTACACCACTCAAAGGCCAGCACAATCTGTTCTTGGCCCTGTTCGGGTGTGTGGAGGTTGCACACCTCCCTCCTTGCCTTTTGTCCCCCTGCTCTCCGTCGCTTCAGGCAGTTATTAAATATGCACCTTCCAGGCCGATCTCACAAAACCAGTGCCTAATCTCCGGCAGAGCCTGGGACCTCCACATATGCAAATCCACATCTGTTCTGCTTCAAAGAGAAGAGGAAGGATTACAGCCTTGCCCCCTTGTGCACAAGCACACACACACACACCTGAAACCTTTTTTTTAATCGCAAAAAAACACACACACACAAAAAAAATACACCCTACAAACTGTACCAACACTCGGTCAAATGAACACATCTAAAGTTATATAAAGCATGCACATCACACACACACACACACACGTCTCAGGGAGCTCGAACACACTCGGCCCGTTCAAACACCCTTATCCTTGTTCTTATCCTCCTTCATCTTACTGAGCTGAATGAAATCAGATGGCGAAGAAGTGGCCCCCTTTGTGCCAGTGCTTAGCGCTCCCCATTGTGAGAGATGACAAACCAGGCGGCTAAAATCTGCTCCTGGACCCCGGGCACATCCCAAAGAGGGGATGAGAGCAAGAAAGAGAGCACTTGAGGGGTCTACATAAGCGACACTACCCTGATCTAGCCCTAAGCCATCCTTCAGTGCTTATTCAACAACGGATTACCAGATATCAAATCCTGAGAACAGCTTTATCAGACGCTGTCCATGTCCTCTCTTACTATTAAACCCCACAAGCGTCATTACTGCTGCAAGGGCTTTGGAGATTCGACAGCACGACTGAAATCCGCTCCGTTTGCATGCAACACCGCAACGGCGATGGCCGTGATAAATGTTAATGTAGATT
>JACRUU010000010.1:8165857-8168357 GCA_030449085.1 Kryptopterus vitreolus | reverse complement strand
GAAATTGTGACTCGTTAGTTTTTTTTTTTTCCCACAGTGAGACTGGAATATTAAAATAGGCCTATATTTAATTTTTTGTTTTTTTTGCTCAGAATTTTCTTTCACAATTCCGCTACCGCACGGGAAGTAAAGGGACATAATGCATAACTTGGGACAAAGTGAAAATATTATTCGGATCAGCGTTCGTGTTTTGAGGCAGTAAAGGGAGGGCGACTAAGCGTATTGCCAGTGTGGTCCACGAGCAGCTATTTTCTGCTTGTTTAGTCAGGGATCCCAGGTTATGGTGCGGCCTACAGCTCCATCCAGCCACAGATATTCCTTTCCACTGAGCTGCTATTTCCACCAAGGACTCTGGCAGTCGGTTTAAGGCACCGTCTCTCCCTGTGGCTTTCGGCTGCCTGCACGTAACCCAGCCCTGTATTTGCGGTTGGCCAAAAAGTTACATTTAGCCTGCCATGGGCAAAATAAAGCAGAGGAATGACTCTTTTAAAAGGAGATGATCAGCGGTCCTGTTGGATCAGGAGGTAATGAGCCAAACAAGAGCGATATACTTAAGATGGAGGATCAGCGTAAAATATGTATAATACAAGCCATAAAGTGGTTTCCAAAAACAACACCATGAATAAACCAAAGAATTAATCTGCGGTGAATATTGTGTGTTTTGTATATTATATTAAAACAAGGACAATTGACTATAAAAACACTTTTTTTTTTTTTTACTTTTACTTATATACGTAGATATATATATATATATATATATATATATATAGTTCTACCAGAACTAAGACTGAAAAGCTTGCTAAAAGATAAAGTTGTCCAACATATTTATGCATTTTATAGTATATATAGTGCATATTTTTTGACCCATAAACCTCAAATCCAGACGATGTGCAATACAATACCATATTTACAACATAATCACTTTTGTAGATTTATAAAAACTGGGTTAAAAATATAAAAAATCATGCTAATGTTGCACAACACTGTGTAGCATGCTAATTTCCTGCGACACTGGAGGAAGTTTCATGAGATAAAGTACTAAGCAGGCTAGAAAGTCTCTACAGTTATACTGGCGTGTCCAAAAGACAGACAGGATAGATTGACCCTGTGTGTTTGTGTGTGTGTGTGTGTGTGAGAGAGAGGGAGAGAGAGGAGAGGGGAGAGAGAGAGAGAGAGAGAGAGAGAGAGAGAGAGAGAGTGAGAGGGGGAGAGTGTGTATGCACACCTGTATGTGTAATGAGGAGTGTTAGCAAAGCTAACTAGCAAAGCCAAATGTTTCCTTTTCAGGATTAGGAAAAGAAAACATGCGTGTTCGCTCAGACGATATAAAAAGCCAGCCTTGTTGATGAACCTGTCCAGGTAACAATTTGACACACATACAAACACACACCCAACCCAAAGCAAAAAAAAAAAAAAAAAAAAACAACATTGCCAAATATCGAATGCGTCTTGCTCTGTGTTTGGCCTGGAGGGCAGATCAAAACGCCGACGCGGTCATATTCCTTTTTGGCGAGGAGTGTTGTCAGAAACTAAGAAGAAAAGCTGGGCATCCACTCACGGCTTGTCCATTGCAAACTTTTTTTTTTTTTTTTACCAAACAAGACCAAGAAGGCCAAAACTCCAAAGGATGTTCGAGAGCCACAGATAATTGTCAGGCCTAAATGATGCAAGAAGCAGCCAGTGAGTTACTCTGAGGATGAATCAGAATTTCTCAGTGCACGGCTATACACTCAAAAAAATCAATTATTAAGCAGCTATCATACCCCATAGTATGAAAATACACACACGAGGGAAAGGGGAGAAGCGCGTGAGCAAGAACAGCATGGAATACTGATGTTTTAGTATGAATCCAATCCGCGGTGTATTAATAGGAATGATCACACAGGAAGGAAAGAGAGGGGGTAGGGGGGGTGTGTGGGGGGGGGGGGGGGGGGGTGGTAGAAAAAGACAGACAATTCACACACACCAAGTCAGTCCATACTAGCCTTATGCTATACACACAGATCACACTTCTCCTCCTCTTCCTGCTCAGCCTTATACGAATCAAACCCCATCAAGTGCCAGACAGCCTGACTGACTTGTGGGATTTTTTTTCCCTTTCCCAGGCTCAGCTTGAAACCCACATGCCCTGGAGTTACGACACCTGAGTTACATTCTGCGAAAAATATGCAGCCACATAAAGGGATAAGAGAGAGAAAAAAAACGCACGCATTTTGTTAATCAAAGAGTACTAAAAATGATCTTGTTTTTAATCAAGAGTCTTAATGATTGGGGGGGGAACAGGGATATCAAAAGTGACGACTGTTTTTTTTTTTCTTTCAACCTACAGTAAAGAAATGTAAGTGGTTAGTGGTTTCAATATTATGTATAAGATTAAAAAGGCAAGATTTTTTTTTATTTAAAATGTAATTTTTCAAATCGGATTTTTGGATATTCTATAACTTACATACTTTTACAAAATGATATTAGCAAATATTGGCATAACATTTCATTATCATGA
>JACRUU010000010.1:8145857-8158357 GCA_030449085.1 Kryptopterus vitreolus | reverse complement strand
TGTGTGGGAGTGACTGAGTGGGGTTAGATAAATGACCCAGGCCCAGAGTGGTGCTTTGGGACACAGCCCCAGTCTACCCCCCCCTGCTTCTGCCCTGCTAAGTGGGGCATTACTGGGCTGCCGGGGGCAGCAGCATATGCCACCAAATCCCCAGTGAAGTCTAGCGCCAAGTAAACAGAGACCCAGCTAATGGAAGACTGCCTGATTTTGACCTTCAACTGTTTCTTTTGCCTCCTTCAGTCTCTCTCCATTATCTCTCTCTCTCTCTCTGTGTCTCACTGCTGTTGTCTGTCTTCTCTCCATTTCACGACCCCCCCCCCCCCCGACATTTTAATATTGGTGTTAATACTAGCCTGTAGTGCTCGTTGTGCAGCAACTGATATGCATCCTGAGACATGAAAGTACATTCTGTACCCCAACACACACACAGACACACACACACACACACACACACACAGTGCAACCATTGGTGCCCGCATGCGTTACACTCGTCTAAAGTCGGGTTCACGCACTGATTTTGTGCATCAGGTATGATTGTGAATTGATGCATTTAAGCTTTTGTTTTTTCGTTTGTTTTATCGATGAGGCGGCTTTATTTTATTGCCAGGTCTTTCCATTTGTGCCTTAGCTGATTAATGTTTGCTTCATTTATTTTCGATCTCATTTGTCCAACCGCAATATAATGATTATTATACAAATTTAATATTATTATATAGCTTAAAAATAGCACGTGTTCATGATCGTGATGCCACAGATCTCGAGATCATATCTGAGTAGTATGAACTGCTAAACATATGTCCCAAAAGTAAAATGCAGAAATGATGTAACTAAACATATGGAATGCAATTTGATTTAAAACATTATCATAAGTTCCATTTAAAGTCTAGTGCAACACTAATTGGAAATAAATAGCATGAATGTTGATCATTTTGATAAAATCAGTGACAGACATTGTGCTTTTCATGCGATGTTACAAAATAGACTCCCCCCTATTTTGGCGGTTCTCACCCGCTGAGTCTTTGCTAATGCTGCAGGGACAAAGCTAAAGAAAATAACACTTGTTTTCCCCTCATAATCCGCAGGTAAACTTTTATTCGGGTTTATATCTTTCCTTCCTGCCTTCTTTTATTTACTTCATCTCTCTTCCGCTGAAAGTTACACGTTGTTTAATGGGTTGGTTGTATGAATAACACGGGGAAGTCCATCCAGGCTGAATCATTTCTTGTTTAACATTTCTTTATTTTGATAAAATGATCCAGGAATAAGAGTCCCAGCATGCACATATAGTACAAATGCATAACTGTATTAATATCTTCCCGAAGCGTTAGGATGTGGCAGTGCACTAGGCTATCCGCTAGGTGTTAGATGCACTTCTCGTGCATGCAATTTTCTTATTTAAAGAAAGAATATTCATTTTAACAGAATAGTTGACAAATTCCACACAGTGTTTTTTTTTTTTTTTTTTTCAAGGGAACTAAAACTATATTTTGAATGCATAACTAGTGGTTAGCATGTTCGCCTCACACCTCCAGGGTTGGGGGTTCGATTTCCGCCTAGGCCATGTGTGTGTGTAGTTTTGAATGTCCTCCCTGTGACTCCGGGGGTTTTCCCCAGTTTCACCCCGGTCCTAAAACATGCCCGGTAGGTTGCTTGGCACCTTGGAAAATTGTCCCTAGTGTGTGAATGTGTGTGTGTGTGTGTGTGTGTGTGTGATGGGTTTGCAGCCCATACAGGGTGTGTCCTGCCTTGATGCCCAAAGACGTCAGAGATAGGCACAGACTTCCCCGTGACCCGAGAGAAGATCGGATAAAGCGCTAGAAGATGAATGAATGAATTAATCTGTCAGTCTAGTACAAATCATTCTACTGTCCTAAAAAAAAAAAAAAAAAAACAGTCCTGCTTGTGTCACACATATTCCATTTGTGAATTATGATTGCCACTTTTAGAATCTTTCTTTCATATCCTGTTTGAGCTCTACAGGCAAGTTTCTTTGACCTCATGACTTTCTCTATAAAGAAGTGTGTGCCTCAAATCTAATCGATAAACATTTCCACAGTTAAATATCAGTCAAATTCATTCATTCATTTTCTACCGCTTTATCCAATCTTCCCTCGGGTCACAGGGAGTCTGTGCCTATCTCAGGCATCTATGGGCATTAAGGCAGGATACACCCTGGATGGAATGCCAACCCATCGCAGGGCACACACACACACACACACACACACACACACACACACACACACACACACACACACACACACACACTAGGGACAATTTTCCATGAGAAGCATTGCAATAGATGAACAACTGTCGCTCAAACTGAGGAAGTTAATACTGTTAATTAATACTGTTTGGGCATCAAAAGAGGGACCAGGCAATATTAGGCAGGTGGTTTGTGTGTGTGTGTGTGTGTGTGTGTGTGTGTGTTTTGAATATCCCTTTCTTGCCCTCTGTAGTGCCTAAAAAGAAAAAGTTAATAGGCGCAGAACTTTCGAATCAATAATGTAGCCTCTCTGCTGTACTGCAGCCACACTTCCTGCCTGTGCGCATTACAACATGCCGAACTCATTAGGATGTGTATTGGAAAGTGGGGTCGATATACAAAGATTGCCAAACTAAAACACTGTCCTGGCTCATCTTCGAATCTCTTTAAAGCAGCGATACTTTGAATTTCAAATCCATAATTTCAGCCTCAACTTGGATATTCAAAAGGATTATTTTATGCCTCGCTGAGCTCCATTACTCCACTAACTAGGATCTACTAGGAGATGAAATAAAGGCCTATATTGTAGATGTTCGAGTCAATTTACTTTTGCCGGGTTTATTAGAGATGTAACGGACTCAGTTGAAGGTGGCCTGCAAAGAATGTATTTTATTAAAGGGATTAACAATAGACCTAAACAATAGCAATATATAGGTTTACAGAAACGGGACTGTGGTGAGGATTTAAAGTCTAATTAAATGCCAAGTATGTGCAAACTGCTGAATATGAGTACTAAAAGGAACACAGTCTTGCATACAAAACTACAAGATACAGGTGACGCTAAATGAAGCAGAAGTACATTTTTGTTTGGTGATACCCAGAGAGAGACTAGAGGGAAGAACTTGGGAGCGGAGCAGAGAATCCAAAACCTGTGTAAAATGTTGGTTAATGAATGCTCTGCGTTTGAAGGGAGAGAGAAAAGTGTTTCAAGAGCTAAACATCTAAACCTGTGATAAAAAAAAAGTGGAAAGAAAAACAGTCTCCTTTTAATGGCAAACCTGTTGATCATCTCCTCATTCCCCTTCAAACCAAGGAGGATGCGACATTGTTCACGTGGGACCAAAAGCAGGGCGGAGCGTCATAATGGTGAAAAGGAAGCTCGAGTTGGAAATATTGCATACATTTAACGTAATTACTCATTCACTATAACAAAATCCTGATATTTACTTAATGGAAAAGGTTATATGAACCTTCAAATAGATGACGCTCTCTCGCTCTCTCAATATAGATATAGATTATATTAGAGTGATAGAGAGATAGATCGATAGAGGCTTGGATGGATATAGATAGATTGATATGGATAGATATATATTAATATCTACAGTATAGAGAGATGGAGACGGATATAGATAGATGGATGGAGGATAGATAGATGGATGGAGGATAGATAGATGGATGGAGGATAGATAGATGGATGGAGGATAGATAGATGGATGGAGGATAGATAGATAGATAGATAGATAGATAGATAGATAGATAGATAGATAGATAGATAGATAGATAGATAGATAGATAGATAGATAGATAGATAGATAGATAGATAGATAGATAGATGGTTGGAGGGATATAGATTGTTGGATTCCTGGATAGATAGAGATGGATATAAATAGATATAGATGGATGATGGATATATATATAGCTAGCTAGATAGATAGATAGCTAGATAGTAAAGATAGGTAGGTAGATAGATAGATAGATAGATAGATAGATAGATAGATAGATAGATAGATAGATAGATAGATAGATAGATAGATAGATAGATAGATAGATAGATAGATAGATAGATAGATAGATAGATAGATAGATAGATAGATAGATAGATACAGACAGACAGGCAGATAGATAGGTAGATAGACAAAGACAAATGGATGAATATGGATGGACAGACAGACAGACGGATGGATATAGATAGATAGATAGATAGATAGATAGATAGATAGACAGGACAGATAGATAGGCAGATAGATAGACAGACAGACAGACGAATATGGATGGACAGACAGACAGACAGATAGATAGGTAGATAGACAGACAGACAAATGGATGAATATGGATAGACAGACAGACAGACAGACGGATGGTTATAGATAGATAGATAGATAGATAGATAGATAGATAGATCGATAGATAGATAGATAGATAGATAGATAGATAGATAGATAGATAGATAGATAGATAGATAGATAGATAGATAGATAGATAGATAGATAGATAGATAGATAGGGATGGATATAGACAGACAGACAGACAGACAGACAGGCAGATAGATAGATAGATAGATAGATAGATAGATATATAGATAGGTAGGTAGATAGATAGATAGATAGATAGATAGATAGATAGATAGATAGATAGATAGATAGATAGATAGATAGATAGATAGATAGATAGATAGATAGATAGATAGATAGATAGATAGGGATGGATACAGACAGACAGACAGGCAGATAGATAGGTAGATAGACAAAGACAAATGGATGAATATGGATGGACAGACAGACAGACGGATGGATATAGATAGATAGATAGATAGATAGATAGATAGATAGATAGATAGATAGATAGATAGATAGATAGATAGATAGATAGACAGACAGGCAGATAGATAGACAGACAGACAAATGAATATGGATGGACAGACAGACAGATAGATAGGTAGATAGACAGACAGACAAATGGATGAATATGGATAAACAGACAGACAAATGGATGAATATGGATAAACAGACAGACAGACGGATGGATATAGATAGATAGATCGATAGATAGATAGATCGATAGATAGATAGATAGATAGATAGATAGATAGATAGATAGATAGATAGATAGATAGATAGATAGATAGATAGATAGATAGATAGATAGATAGATAGATAGATAGATAGATAGATAGATAGATCGATCTCCTCTGTTCCATTTGTTTTCTGCTCATTTGCAAAGACCTGTATTTTTTTGTATATAAATGTTATTCCGACAAACCTTTTACCTAAATCACAGAAAGCAGATTTCCTTGAGGGAAACATTACGCGCTTTGTTTGGGACATTTGTAATCCACCCAGTAAAAACGAAAGTTACCCGTCAACACACACATTGAGTCATTTTTAATTTCTTTCTTTCTTTTTTTTCTTTTTATTAAATCAACACATCAGCACACTGTGCCAATGACATGCTCAGTCTTTTCAGGTCTGTCTTCTGGCTTGTTGTGACACAATCATTACAAATTGATTGCAAAATAGCTAACAATCCTGATTAAATCATTAAACTCTTGCGTACGCTTCAGAGAACGGGGGGGGGGGGGGGGGGGGGGGGGGGGGGGGGGGGGGGGGGGGGGGGGGGCAAAATGAACTTCCCGACCAACCTCATTTTTTTCCCCTTTACCCCAATACGAAATAATGATTTTCTGCCAGTCTAATTACAAAGCCAACATCTGATCAAGCCGGCATCCAGAGGGGATTATCACATGCGCCAGTATTAGAGCTCATTACCAGCTTGAGTGCAGAATTATTACATCTTGTAATTGGATGGTGAGATTTATATACAGATCAGGCCGCTTTCTGTAAGATTGTAATTACAGGCTCCATTGGTTAGCTACTTATCACTGTGCTGCGGGGGGGGGGGGGGGGTGTCGGGGGGAAGAGAGGTAGAGACAGAGGGAGTGTTTCATTAACCCTTAACCCCACATAGGGAAAACCCTGTACCAAACACACGGCTGCGATAAGAACAACAGTTCAACGCACACATGAAACAGTTTATTACCCTCTACCCAATACCCAGTGACCTCCACTCCCCGCCCCAAATGGGTGTTCATTTAATGTCGACACTGCTGGGCAATTTTGGTCCGTGTTGAAAATGGCGTGTGCGTTTTTCCGCTTGGCTGCGATCCATTCTGTAATTAGCCGGAGTAACAGTGTGGAATAAGTACTCATCTGCTTACTGTGGCTTTTTTTTTTCTTTTTTATAGGGTTTAGCTCTTTACACCCGTGTCCTGGAGTGTGCAAACCTCCCCTTAATATATCACACTCTTCCAAAAAAATGGTAGCATATGATGGCAGACGTTCGTCATCTTTATTAGCAATAATATTACCATTGCAATATTAATATTGCGTGTACTATTATTAGTAGTAGTAGCTGTAGATATTAATATTATCATCATTCATTATTATTAGCAGTTTCGGATGTGTGATTTTAGCAATAGCAAAAGATACAATAGTGTGTCAAAAATGACGTACATTTACAGCAATTGAGGGTTAAGGGCCTTGCTCAAGGGCCCACTAGTGGCAGCTTGGAGGGATTTGAACCTTCTGGTCCAGAGCCCAATGCCTTAACCACCTGAGCTCCCACTTCCACACTTATTAATATATCATATGTAATATGTATATCCCACTTCTGACTTCTGACGGGGTTGTAGTTCGGTGGTCTATGGCGCTGGGCTGCTGATTGGAAGATCAGGGTTCAAGACCCGGTATCGCCAAGCTGCCACCCTTGGGCCCTTGAGCAAGACCCTTAACCCTCTGTGCTCCAGGGGCGCCGTGTCATGGCTGCGATCTGACCCCAGCTTCCAAACTACAAGGTGGGATATGCGAAGAAACAATTTCACTGTGCTGTACTGTATATGTGACAAATAAAGGCTCTTCTATATGACATATTAATATTTAAAAGAACAACGGAAGACTTTCAGACATGAAACGATGGAAACCGTTCCGTTTAACCGGAATGGAATTCTTGAAAAAGTAAAACACAAAATGCAAAGGGATATAAGAGAATAAAAGAGTTACTGGAGTCTTCACGCTTTCAACACAAAACTCATTCATCTTTTCCCGTAAGTCAGCAAGATTCTACTCTCGTGGTTGTTAAGAGAAATGGAAAGAAGGAAATAACAACAAAGAGGGGGGGGTGGGGGGGGGGGGGGGGAGGGGGGGGGGGGGGGGGGGGGGGGTGGGGGGGGTGGGGGGGGGGGGGGGGGGGGGGGGGGGGGGGGGGGGGGGGGGGGGGGGGGGGGGGGGGGGGGGGGGGGGGGGGGGGGGGGGGGGGGGGGGGGGGGGGGGGGGGGGGGGGGGGGGGGGGGGGGGGGGGGGGGGGGGGGGGGGGGGGGGGGGGGGGGGGGGGGGGGGGGGGGGGGGGGGGGGGGGGGGGGGGGGGGGGGTGGGGGGGGGGGGGGGGGGGGGGGGGGGGTGCGGGGGGGGGGGGGGGGGGGGGGGGGGGGGGGGGTGGGGTGGGGGGGGTGGGGGGGGGGGGGGGGGGGGGGGGGGGGGGTGGAGGGGGGGGGGGGGGGGGGGGGTGGGGGGGGGGGGGGGGGGGGGGGGGGGGGGGGGGGGGGGTGGGGGGGGGGGGGGGGGGGGGGGGGGGGGGGGGGGGGGGGGGGGGGGGGGGGGGGGGGGGGGGGGGGGGGGGGGGGGGGGGGGGGTGGTCAGCATTTATTCAAGTCTGTACAACTTTACAAGTTTCTGTCTCTGTGCATGGAAACCAGGCGGCTCGGAATCGATACAGGCTTCCATTTTATGAGACAAGGAGTTAACTTGTTCAATTATGGCACAGACAGCTCTATTCTTTTGTAACAAGTAATGTGGGTAGGGAAATCGATACTGACAGGCTGCCTGCACACTGCCTAATTTCATATTACCTCCAGCCAATGGCAGCTTGGCTCCATAATGAAGCTGTGCTGAGCACTTCATTATGGAGAAGGAGTGGGGGATCAATACACACACACTCACACACACATACACACGAACACACATACACACACAGCCTGGGGAGAGGGGTATCACAGGCTTATAGAGAGTGTCTGGAGGCACAGGATGAGGCTCAAAGATGCATTAAAGATGAGCTCGAGGTAACGGATTAGGGCGTCTATAAGCGTGTGTGTGTGTGTGACTGATGTTTTTTTGAATTACACTGTAGGCTTGCGATCAGGATCAATGATCAGGATCATAACATGCTCAAAGACTGCATGCTACATTGATTAAGTTTGTCAACACGGTTAAAATCAAAGTTAAAGCAAGTTGGGTGTCGATGGGTTTTAAGGTGAAGTAAGACACAGTCTCTGATTGGCCGGCCTCTCGGTGTTGCGCGAATGTAACTGGAGCTCAGTCGAAATGAAAACTTGCAGAGGGAGAAGAAGGTTACGGTGTTAAGATTCCGATCGTGTACCTCCTTGCAAATAAAACTCCGCCATTGTGAGGACTCGAGGCTTGGACTCTGAAAGACCTGTGAAGGTGTGCTTTAAAGGTGTCCTGAAGATATTAGCAGCAGGTCTGTATGTTGTAAAATGACAATTCAATCCCTGGATTGAAGTTGTTCTATCTAGATCAACTTAGATCTAGAACAACAGATCTATCTATCTATCTATCTATCAATCAATCAATCAATCAATCTATCTATCTATCTATCTATCCATCAAATTGGAATTTGTATTTTTTTTATTTTATTATTTTTTAACGTTAATTATATAATTCTATATACATATACACATATATAATCTATATACATATATATATTCTTAACTTGGGATAGTGTCTAAACACACACACACACACACACACACACACACACACACACACACACACACACACACACACACACACATATATATATATGAAATCCATGATGGTGGTACAGTATAGAATTGAAACTTTAATAACCTTCAAAAAATAAATAAATAAAACAAAGTAGCACAGTTTAGAGTTGGCAAAGAAATGGGGTTCGGTGAGTAATCGGAAAGAAACAAACATATAAACAAAATGCGCAGCGAGACTACCGATATTTATTTTTTCATAAGTTTCCACTAAGTAATCCGCCCTTTATTACTCCCATTAATAATCATTACCGGGTTAATCTTAGCGAGCCGTGACAGGCATCATTTAACACCATATACAGCGCAAGGAGAATAGGCAATTCATAAGAGGGCCAAGCTGTACCGTAATGTGTAAAAATTCCATTTAGTGCAGTTTAATCTAAATAAACCCTTCCACAGCGCTGCCTTTATTTCCTGTCTTCTCTGCAGAGTCACAGTTA
The DNA here is from genome assembly GCA_030449085.1 of Kryptopterus vitreolus. Taxonomy (NCBI): domain Eukaryota; kingdom Metazoa; phylum Chordata; class Actinopteri; order Siluriformes; family Siluridae; genus Kryptopterus; species Kryptopterus vitreolus. The sequence continues at coordinate 8,149,083 of JACRUU010000010.1, read as the reverse complement.
TTGAGCAAATCCGACTTTTATGAGACGGATGCAGAAATTGCAGGAAGAGTATCATCAGTTATGTAGCAATAAAGTGCTATAAAGAGTTTTTTTTTTTTTTTTTTTTAGTTAGTGCAAGTGAGAAAACAGGAGCCGGAGCTGCTACGCGCTGATGAAAAAAGCGCCGAAGTGAAAGAATAAAAATGGCCTGTTTTTATGTAGAATCTTTAAAATATGGTAACAAATAGAAGGTCAATTAAAACTAATTAGCATTTCACTGGGCAGAGTCGAATCGTCCGGACGGGCACATGCTGTTCATTAAACACTGGATTTCTTGCTCTTAGAGGGTTTTTTTTCTTCTTCTTCTTCTTCTTCTTCTTCCCTCAAAAATAATAGTGAAGCACGAGAGGTGCAGGCGGTTCTCGCCGGACACGGGCTTCTCACAAAAGCTCAGACAACTTCAAAACTGAGGGTCTTTGATCAATACAGGATCATGTCTACTCTTTTTTTTTTTTTTTGATGTGCGTCATGAGCCTGTCTCATTCCCTGATGAGACACTTGATCTTAGACACTTTATATTTATGCTTGCTAAACCAGGGAGCAAGAGGAGGCGTTAGGGATGAAGGAGAAGGAAAGTAAATAGAGCGAGCGGAGAGAAACACGGGCTGAGATTGGGGATTCGGATGGATGTCTGGATGCTGGAGGATGGAAACTCGGCGGTGCTAAAAAAAAAACAAAAAAAAAAAAAAAAAAAAAAAAAAAAAAAAAAAGACCTGCTGTGGGAACGGTCATGAATCCGCTTCTATCCTGCCAGGCTAAATCGTTATAGCGCTGGGAATATTGGACCGCGTGCTCGGGGTTAGAGAAATGTACGGATCTGTAGAGTCTTCATGCTTCGGTAAAACCTACACTGACACTTTTTCTTTTATTATTATTTTTTTTTTTTTTCATTTCTTGCAAAAAAGTTTTGTTTATTAAACTTTGTAGATTATATTAAAGATCTGCGATTTTTGAGCAAAAAAAAGCAAAACAAAAAACGTTTGCTATGATTGTGACACGGCTAGCACGGCTAAGAGAGGACTAGCTTTCGTTTGTTGCAAACATTGTTTGCTACAAAAGCTAGCATTGTGGCTAAACCGGCTAGATTTGTACGCTAATTTGTCTGCAGCAAATTAGCATACAGTTTTATTATCAAAACACTTTTTTTTTTATAAAATGCACCTTTTATCCTTTAATTTAAGAACCTAAATATGCCAAGAGACCCTGCTACTAGTAAAGACACTACCACAATGTCTTTAAGTGCCTTCTTAAACTCATTTCTTAGCTTAGAATCTAACCAAGATCATATAAAAGGATGCTATATTCATTTAATATACAAAAGAAATGGAAAGAATAATAAAAAAGTCTCTATAGATATAAAGATTCTATAGATCCTAATGCTATGCAATTATCGATATATTCTATATATACTCATCACGCATCACTCATTTACTCCCCCTACCTACTGTTAAAATATGTAAACTACCATATATTCTACATATTACATATACTTATCCCTGCTCTTTTACTCTTACTGTATTACCCATGGTTTTACTATTTATATATGCAATTTACCATATATATTTCGTCAGGCTATACATATGCAAATAGTATTTATTGTTATATACTGATTATTTATACTAATTATCACACTTCCGGTTGGATGCTAACTGTACTTCGTTGAGCAATGACAATGAAGTTGAATCTAATCTAATCTAATCTATAAACGTCCAAAAGACACCAGAGATCATCTTACTGCTGCAGTGTTTGCAATACTGTCAAAATATCCCGACACGAAATCTATACTGTGATAAACCCGCTCCAGTCTACTTGATTGGCTTAAACCGGGACGATTTGACAAGATGACCATCAAGACCTCGCGTAGCACCCAGCAGAAGGCTCACTCCATGGTTTCGGGGATGACCTCTGACCTGGGGACCTGACAGCGGTGCCATCTGTAAGGCCAGTCGCTTCAAACTGGCAAAACAGAACACCCCCCCCCCACCCCCCCCCCCCCCCCCCCCCCCTCCACCTTCCTCAGTCTCTTCCTCATCGCTTTGGGGACCCCCAGTCACTTATGACTTATTCATGCAGGGCTCACATTACACCGATAAATAACAAATATGATACCCTCTTAACCCCAGAACCCCCCCCACTCACCCGATTCACTTTCCATAGCCACCTCGCCCCCCCAATAATAGCATCATCCCTCATATTTGCTTTATGATCCCGAAGGCACTCTTGAGATTTGGAATCATAGCTGTAGCGATCCTTATAAAAGCGTTCAGACGGAGAGAAAACAAAATGCACAGCAGCCCTGATCTTTTGCTGTCTTCCTCCGTTATCCCGGTGTGTTTTCACCCTGAATATTTTCATCAGCATCGCTCGGTCCCGACGGAGTCCTCTGCTTTAAACACTTAAACGCTAAATAAATAATGACAGAGGCGGCACATTCAATGGAGCAGATAGAAAAGAAGAGAGATTGAGCTTTCTTTCCATCTAGCCAGGCATAAGGCCATGCCCAAACCCCTTGGTACACATTCACAGCTGGATTATGGGTCTTTTAACTGCCATCCAAGCCTGAAATGGCACTCCAGAGCTACACAAAGTACAGTGAAAGTCTGAGACAGAATATCTCCATATAAAAACTTACCTAGGGTAGTCATTTATGGGTAATTTCACCCAAATAGGTACCAGTGACTCTTTTTTGGAGGGGGGTTTATTTACCAGAAATATAATAGAAACAGTTAATTGACAGTAAAATTACTCGCCGTTATGGCTGGAAACAATAGCACTAGCACTGCTCTTTTTGGATCGGATGTATAATAAAAGAAACAGGTGCTGAGTAAGCGTGATAATCTGGTAATGAGTTTTAAAAAATTATAAAATTATCCAGAGAATAACTTTCTACTTCCCATGGCTGATTTGAATATGCAAAAAAAAAAGGGTATTTAAGCACACGATTCTTAAATCTATCATTTTTTCAAGTTAATATGCTTTCAATGTTAAAAGAACGAAACAAACGAACTTTACCATGTTGACTGATGAATCAGAAAAGTTTTCAAAGGATTCTTAATCAAAAACCTTTTTTTTTTTTTACATTTTTTAAGAGTGAGTGGATAAATCAAGAACGTATGCCAAAAAAATCTATACAATTAGAGCCGTGACTGAATCACTGCCAATAGATAAAGCACATTTCCAGTTTTCT
>JACRUU010000010.1:8113357-8138357 GCA_030449085.1 Kryptopterus vitreolus | reverse complement strand
CCAAGAGGAAGAGTGGGTCAAGGGGTCAACCGGCCCCTGTCTGCAGCCGCTGCCTGCTCGTGACGTGGAGCTGCCAGTGGGAAAGCTGCTCCTCTTTTCTTCTCACCACATACACGGCATCTTAATTAGACCTAGCGCACTCGTCACGCCGCCCGCTATGCTAAAGCGTGCATTTTGGCAAAACTTAGAACCTTATATAATGTTCTGATAAATATATTAAAATTAAGGCATTCGTTTTTACTTTCCTATGGAACGAGAAAAAGATTATAGTTAATAAGTTTCGTCTTATTAAAATAAATAAAAGCTAACCAAGGACGCTTCCCCTTTACGTGTTTATTCCTTCCTACCATTATTATATTAGGAGTGGTTACGCTGTATTTTGTGGGACGTCCTCCAAATCCTTAAAAAGATTGTTACTATAGATACCATCATGAGGCGTCACTATAAACATGGATTTTTGCCTTGAAGCCGATTTATCTTTCTTTTTTTTTTCCTCCCCCAAGATGCCTATAGCTTAGTATTTTTATTTTTATAGACAATCGAGTCTGACCTAGAAAACGTCCAGCCTGTCCTTTCGTACTGGTGCTCATATATATATATATATATATATATATATATATATATATATATATATATATATATATATACACAAATGTTGTCCATGATGCTGTCCTGTACTTTCCATTCTTATCAACTCGTGACTGCACTACCCCCCCCAAAAAAAAAATCTATCCCTATTCCTTCCTGTGTAGCTTTGCATCCTGTTCCCAAGGACAGAGGGTCATAGAGGCCATCTGTTTAATGTCACTGCTGCTTGCTGTTCTACTGAGGGGTTATCGCCACTCGGAGCTATCTGACCCTACTCCTTCAGCTCCAACACTCCAGCACCCCACACACACACACGCACACTTCCAGACATAGGAGTCCATGTGTGATGTGATGAGCCCCATTCTCCCTTTAGCCTACCACTTTTTTTTTTTTTTTTTAGGTGTGGCCTATTCTCATTTACTATCATCGTTTGCATGTGCGAAGAGCTCACGATTTATTTATTTATTTTTCTTGGAAAAAAAAGTCCTCCTTGTTCCATCTTGTATAAACCCTTGAACGTGGACTAAAATGGAAAAGGATAGATGTAACTATACAATAAGTTAAAGCTCTGTTTGGATGTTCTTTCAGGTAGGTCTGACATGAGCGGGGCTTGTCGGAGAAGCGTTTTGAAGAGAAGAGACCGGAAGAACACGCACGGAAAAAGCAGCAATCGTGCAGAGAGTGACATGGACCTCTGCAAATTATGGGGTTACTTTTCCAACCTTTCCATCTGCTGAAAGAGAACAGTCCCCCTGTCTCTCTCTCTCTTTTCTCTCTTTGTCATGGTTAATGGATTTTAAACCCATAGTAAATCACATACTGCTATATTAGAAAGAAATAAAAAACTACTTGAACGTTTTCTTGGCGTGTATACAAAACTCTTATCCTTCTACTCGCTATGCATTCGGAATTAGTGAACGGAGTCGCAGAGAGATTGCTACCTTGTTTGTGTTTTGTGTTTGTGTTTATTCAGCTGTTTTTGCCTCGGTCTTCCGCAAAGGAGGAACCAGAAACATGCATCAGACCAGACAGATATAATATTTCCAATATTTCCAATCTCAGTGCTTTGATGCAATCGCCATATAAGCGCTCGGGGAGTCAGTGTAGGGCAAGAACACAACATGTACCACTTTTTCCACTTTTTGATTCACCTGGGTCCGTTACAAGACCATCCCGGCAATCAGACCTGAATTCCGCTTAAGAGAGGGGAAAAAAACTACATACGGGGGAAAAGAAAAATATACATATTATGGACAAGGATATTATCTGATGATCTTAATATTATCTTATCCTTTAATATCTGTTTTTCAGTCATATTTGGTTCTTCCCTAATAAATAAAGAATACATTGAATACATTTACCCTGAACTTGAACTAGGACACCCAAACTAGCGTCTCTAGGGAGGTTGGTAGGTAAGTGGCTAAAGTATTAGACCAGAAGGTTACAGGTTAAAATCCCAGCACTACCAAGTTGCCACTAGCGGGCCCTTGAGAAAGGCCCCAACCCTCAACTGATCACTTATAAGTCGCTCTGGATAATAGAATCTACCAAATGTCAATGTCTACTCTATGATATGGGCTTTTGAGGGAGGTTGGTCACTCAGCGGTTAAGGCATTAGCCTCTGGATCAGGAGATTGCAGGTTCAAATCCCATCACCACCAAACTGCCACTAGTGGGACCTTTAGCAAGGCCCTTAACCCTCAATTGCTCAGTTGTAAGTCACTCTGGATAATGGAGTCTGCCAAATGCCACAAATGCCAAAGGTCTATGATATATGGTGGAAGATCTTCAGTGGCCTACTATAGACTTTTGGTCCTTAATCCTACACGAACACATTTGGGATGGCCTTGAACACTGACTGCACCCCAGGCCTCCTCCTGAGTACAACACTTGATGAAATCTCAACAAGCGCACTCCAAAATCTAGCAGACCATCTTTGCTAACAGAGGTTCACGCAGAGATCGTCTGGTCCAAACTCTGTCCATGTGCTATGTTTTGTGCATAGAATAGCAGATCTCAATATCAGCTGTATTTTTGTACAAATTCAATCTGCAGAAAAGCTCAGACCGACTTTTACAAGGTGAAATGTTGCGTTTCGGATATTTGGAAATGGAAAAAGGCCAGGACTATTAAGCCCAACCATTCTGCATGCAAAAAAAAACCCATTCCATTACTATTAGTACCAACACTTTCTTTCTCATTGTTATTATCCATCATGCCATACTACGATAGCATACAGTCATGTTTCACAAATAAATAAATAAATAATCACAGAAGTTTACACAAGTACAATCTTCTTTGTCTTCTCCCACTGGGTAAAGAGTTTTCTATCCCAAATCCAAGAACAGCCTGTTCTTCAGAAAATGTCCCATGTAGATGTATTTCAGAACGCCAACCGCTCTTTATTATCCAACAAACCCTAAAAGAACCATTCTAATGTCTGACCCCGGGGGTCACCATGTCGAAACACCAGTCATCAGTAATACACTGATGAAATGCTTGATTTTGATTGGTCAGAATGGTTTTTGTATATGAGCAGCAGTTCTGATAGGAATACAGCTGCAAATCTAATGCTGCACATTATCATTTATGCAGTAATGACTTGCACAGGGACTTGTACGGCTTGTGGAGGGAGATTTTAGTGTCAGCTATTTTGTAACATTTTAGAGCTACAGATGTAACTTTACTTTCCAACATGGGAGAAAGTCTGGTAGAAGGATCTATTTTTTTTTCTTCTTAAATTTAGGAACGTGAAAAATAATGAGGGACGTTCCGTTTATAGCTGATTATGATGCAAGCGATAACAGGAATAAAGAGACATTTCACATGTTTTCCGAAATATACCGGTATTATATATATATATATATATATATATATATATATATATATATATATATATATATATATATATATATAATAATATATTAATATATATATATATATATATATATATATATATATAAATGGAACGGTAGTAAAAGTTTTTTCTACTGCAGCTCCAGCCGTGACTCACATAAGAAACAACAATAATAAACTTGCAATATTATTTAGGAAAACAGCAGCATTTTACTGACCAAAAAAAATCGGATTGTTTGTAAATAAACTCCATCCTCCTCTCTTTCCTCAAAAGCAGTTGCTAACGTGAAAGAGGCAGACCAATCCTCTTCCTGGTCGTGACAGTCGGAGATTCGGAGTTTCCAAACTTTCTTAACAATGTCCGGATTTTCTTGAATAGTCCGACTTGAAAATTGGCCTTGAAAATAAATCCGCCATTTAATCTGTTTTTTTCTTCTCCTTCAGCCATTCAGTACCATTGTGGGGCGACAAAAATAGCTAGCTCAATTGGACCCAATCTAGATTATCCAATCAACGGCTCTGAATACGGTGACGTCATACGCCTGCTAGAGGGCGCTGGTGACACCAACTCAAAATCTGATTGGTTGAAGCAGCAGTTTCATCTAAACCGTTTATTCTGTGTTAGAGGTGCTGCAGAATGGATTGTGAAGGCAGACTTCTCTAACTTTGACTCAACAAATGATGGATGAAATGTGACGTGAAAGGAAGCGAATAGACTATTTAGAATTATTAAATAGGGGGGGGGTAAGTATTGATGGACAAAATATAAGTAATATCAGTTTGTGATACATATATATTTCGGATAGGATATATATATATAGATTATATAGTCTATATATATATATATATATATATATATATATATATATATATATATATATATATATATATATATATATATATATATATATATATATATATATATATATATATATATACACATTTGCCATTTTAATTCCCCCTTTAAATAAACAATACACGGTGGTATCAATTTGCTAATTATGCTGCTTCAGTGTTGCACTAAAAGATTTCGAAATGGAATGTGCTTTTTTTTTTTTAGTGCTTTTTTAGTTTTTTTTTTTTCATTATTGAAACATGGTACCACTAGAGGCTACTGTTTCTCCCTACTGATTAAGATTTATGAGGCTGTAATCCATGTCTGCAGTCTACAGTATATACTGTATTTTCGTATTTTTAGTCCAAATGCAAGTTTGTGTTTGGTTAAGCTGGTGGCTATATTTACATTTCGCGCCTTGTGGTAGCACTGTAATAACTGACACTTTAAATTTAAAGCCTTGCTCGCACTGTACCGCACTTTAACAACCTTTTGCGGACCATCTCAGTGGACTCATTTTTATCAGGTTTAAAGCAAATAATAAACTCACTGAAGGGATCTCATTCATTACATTATTCAAGGGGGGGGGTGAAATTAAATAAAGTTAAACCTTTAACAGAATGTGGTATCTAGGGATATTGAACACACTATATATCTGATATATATATATATATATCAGAGAAAACAACAAGGGGAACAAATATCTTAAAATTTGCCTATTGTGTTTCAAGGATGGTAACCCGCTACTGGAGCTCGCCTTTTCCTTAGAAGAGCTGCATCAAAATCAATAAAAGTGAGCCCTTGAGATCCGATCCAAGCTCCTTGATCTGCAAAGTAAGTTTGACAGTCTGCAAATCAAAAATTAGCGCTAACCCCGGCAAGCTGTTGCTGTGTTTAAAATCGGATGACGTATGCCCATCTGAGCCGAGGTCAAAAGCTGTGTTCAGCGTGTCCACTTTACAACAACCAGCGACGCTGCCAATAAAATGTATTTTAATGTCACCTTCTGTACAGTTAACAACACCGTTAGATGTTCGCCATATATACAGCTGTGGATAAATCGGTATTCTTGTATAAGGAGAGAGAGGAGTGGGGGGGGGGGGTTAAAATAATTTTCCTCAGGACTCATGCTATGCTACATGGCTAATGGAATTTTAAAAGGGAGAACAAAGGATGGAAAATGGTTGTACTTGAATGGCGTTCTCCTGTAACCGTGGTGTGCTAACTCCGAAAAATGCATGACATTGATTTTCAAGAGCAGGGTGACATTCCTGGTGTCTTACACAACAGGATAACGAAGCCAAATCTCTGTTTGGAATTAAACGGCATTGTCTCCCCCCCACCCCAACCCACTCCCCTTCCACGGAGCTCTTGCTTTGATCATTGTATAACAAAAGCCGTTTTTTTCGCTTTAGGCTGGATGGGACATGTGAGATTTAGGAGGATCCTTTGAATGTGTCAATATAATGCTTTGGCAATAAACTTTATACCGTTTTATGTCTTGCTATCTTCTGTGTAACTTTGAGATGTGGTAAGCTCGTATTAACTGGTATAGCATATGTGTCCTGGAGGGGAGTGTGTATGTGTGTGTTTTAAGTGTTTAAAGATGATCCTGTCAAGATAAAGTAGGTAAATCCCAGACACATCAGCAAAGGACATGAGTAGAAGTGTGCGTGTGTGTGTGTGTGTGTGTGTGTGTTTTTTACCCAAAAACATGGCAATGAAGCGTCTTTAAGCCCAGAGGCATGATACCATACATCCACGGAATGGCAGATGAAAACCAAAACGTGTGGAGGAAATATTTTTAGAGGCATCTGGCTTGCGTTTGGAGGCCGAACCGTGGAGGAGCCGCAAGAAGAAGAAAAAAAAAAAAAAGCTCGGGCCGCAAATGAGGTCCAGAGGCCCTTGCAATTGAACTGTCACCAGTGGAAATGCCGCTTTATCCCGCTGAGGAACGGCTAGACAGCGGGGTATGCGGGCAGGCTTCCACCGTGCAGGCCTGTCTGTTCTTACTTACCTCCAGCATGGCGCACTTACCTGAAGATGAAAGCGAGTCGGGTCAATTTTGCTAAACCTGCGGAATAACCGCATATAAGTGATGATGACTACCAATTGGTCACTTTCGCTTTTGCCCAAATCCCTCAGATGAGAAGCCCGAAATGCAAACGTGCCAGCAATAACGGAGCGAAAATGAGTATTTTTTAGAGATTTTTTTTCGCTACATGTAACCCAAGCTCGAACTCTCCCGCCCTTACATGCCTCAGCGTTTTTTTTTTGTTGTTTTTTTTTTCCTTCTGAAGTCACCACAGCAGAGGAGCAGAATCAAAAAGGGAGAGGCCAAAACCTCATTTCTCAATTAGGACAACTTCTCTTTACGAACTCTACGCCGTTACCCCGAAAGTGAGGCTTTGAAGCGAGCGGAAAAATAAATTCTAGCGCGCTGCCTGTCTTTCGAACGCTCGCAGAAAAAAAGAAAGGAAAAAAAGGAGAATTAGCCCTTGTGTCCCTATCCCTATGTAACTTAACCACAGAAACCAGACTGCTGCTGAGAAGATCTGTCAGGACCCTGCGATGAACCAAACCCCAAAAAAAAAAAAAAGAAAAAAAAAAAAAAGATTGAGGGTAAGAAAACAAATAGAATCGAACATCATTGCATGGGTAAGCATAATGTTCTCTAGCTTAGTCATGGCCTCTTAACTCCATACCAAGTCCGCCTTTAAAGAGAAAAAGAGGAAAAAAAAAGTGGTGCTACCTCTCAAAACAGTTTATGCAAACAAACATCAAGCACTGCTATTTGTATTGGCACCACTTTTTTTGCTTAACCGCCATCAACCAGCTGCAGCTGGGATTCTCCCAGAGGACGATGGGGGGGTGGGGTAGGGGGTTTAAAGCAAGAGAGACTACTAGGAAAGGAATAGAGGACACTGTGGCGTAAAAGGATAAAGAACGCTAATAAAATTAGGGGGAATATCCAGAATCAACAAATCCAGCGAGCTTATGACAATTTGAAGCGCGCACAATGCCACTATTGATGTAAACCGTGGTGCAACATGAGCGTAATCGGTATGGAAGTAACACAACCCGGAATGAAGTAAACAGTTTGGTTACACAGCTTTCTATATCTTGGAGACCCATATGTCCTGTTTTTTTGGGGTTTTTTTTTTCCATATGCGCATGATCGAAAAAAAAACGAATCCGCGAGATCCATGTTAAGCAAACGTACACAACAAATTGTACAAGATTAGCCGCAGGCATACAAGCCATCGACGCACACAAACGCACACGTTCGCACAATGATACGTTCCCGCGTCAATGCCAGGCCACTTTGTGTGTGACAAGTTACAAATCTCTGACAGCACCACTGATGATAGGTTTAGAGTCTGCCGTGGCATCTGCCACACACGTGCAGACACACACACACACACACACACACACTGCTGTATTACTATCAGTACAAAATGATGTATAGCAAAATCTACATTTTGAAAAATGTATCCCTTCAAATTTTTTGGGTCCATTTTCAGTAGCAGGTCAGTGTTACAGTAGAGCCCATGCCAAGAAAACGGAGGGAACCTAAAATACACCCCTGATGACATGTATCAAATGAAGCTACTGGATGTAGGAAGAAACCAGAGAGCCCAGAGGAAACTTACCCGAAAACAATGACGCAAATCCCCGCCCCCCCTCAAATCAAGAGAAAAGTACAGACAACTTGTATAAAACTTGAACTTGTATATTGTAAAGGCTTGTATATAAAACTTGTAAATAAACATCCAACTTGAACTTGTATATCTACACAGGTCGCTGAAGGAAATGGGTTTTGTCTGTTCTATTCAGATTTAATTTTCAATAACGACATGCCCTATTCTGTTTTATTCCTTGCTTATTACTATTAATTGTTTCACTATGAGATAAGGCAATGAATATTGTCCTTAGCAGCTGACTGCTCTACTGTCCAACTCATAAAGCACACACATGAGCACTTAATGAACACCTATTATTACAAATGTCACAGAATAAACCTTGACTCATTACTATCCTCCGGAGGCTTTATTAGAAAGAAAGAAAGAAAAAAAAAAGCCCAAGTGATACATTTTCTCATTGTGATTTGTTTTAATAACTCTGCTAAAGTCTCGCTGTGGTCAATTTTAATCTGCAGCTCAGACTAAAGTTTATTTTGGGCTTTACTGGGCACTCCTATGACCACATTCATTATCATTTCAGCACGTCTCATTTCAATATTTATTACTTTTCTTTCCAAATTCAAAGTATTAATACCTGACCAGAGATGAACGCACGTAAGTGTGTGTGTGTGTGTGTGTGTGTGTGTGTGTGTGTGTGTGTCACTGTGTGTGTGTGTGTGTCACTGTGTGCATAATAGTTAATATCCAAGACCTTGTGTGCTGAGGATTCCTAGGAATACCATCTATATCAGTTTTCCCTAATGAGATGAGTCTTCCTTATTTCTATATGCCCCTCATCATTCTTTCTTCTGATTACTATTTAATTTAAAAAATTAATAATAATAATAATACTATACAGTAGCTGTGATGTTCATTATAGCAGCATAAGTAATGTGTTAAATATGAAGTCAAACTACTGGTTTGTGAAATCTGATCATCCATATGTGAGTATGACAGATTTGCTAGTGAGCATGCAAAATAGTGTGTGCGTGTGTGTGTGTGTGTGTGTGTGTGTGTGTGTGTGTGTGTGTGTGTGTGTGTGTGTGTGTGTGTGTGTGTTAAATATACACTAGAAACAGTTCATAGTCAAAGATAGTGTTAAGTTTCTTTTTCAAGTTAAAATAAATAAATCAATAAAACAGAAATCACATTTTGTTACAGGGAATGCAAAATAAAAATGCCACCGTTTATTTTTTTTATATTTTCTATTGTTAAGTATGTCCAGATATCGCAAGCTGGAGTCCAAACAAAAGCACAGCTATTCATGACAATCTAAAATTGGCTGTCCTTTTATGGTGGAAGTAGATGACTTACTCCCGGTCTCCTGTCAATCATGGTGTTCATGAAAAGACACAGTCAGCAGTTTCGTTGTCTTGGCCGGAAAACATGTTTAGTCCCGGTTGGTAGCTGTCATGTGATAGGTGAGCGCTGGCTAGTGGCTGTGAGTTGTCCGACACTACAGCAGGAGGGGGGAAAAAATCAAATCAAATTAATTGCTAAATAAAGCATCAAATTATACATTAGTTAATGTTTCTAATATAAACTTGACATTTCTCATTTAAAGCCAGAAGTAAATTCATTTTCAGAAAGCGCAATCTTGACGAATCAGATTTGAGTATTCAGCAGCATAGAGATATGATCCATGTTGAAAGATTTCTACTATCCTATATGTACAATCACAAAAAGTTAACTTCTAAAACATGTTGGTTATAATTATTCGCCACACACTTTGCAAAACGATCCGCTTTGAAGCACTGGCAGTTCCACATCCAGCATCTGATTTCTATCTTAACAGTAAGTTCAGTAATGCCAAACCAAAAAATTCACACTGCAGCTTCGATAGCCGCTAGAGGACAAGGGACACGTTGACGTCTCTCCGAGTTGAGACCGACTGGCTCCTTGGATCTAGTGAGTGTGAAAAATGATCTGGGCGAATGAAGGAGCTGGTCAGTGCACCCTGCCTCTTCAATTAAAGCTGCTTTGAGTTTCACCCTCCCCTTCTTGAACTGCTGCTTATACATAATGCATGAGTGGGTCCATATGCACTTGGGCTATCATGCACGCCCTTGTGAGAGGCTCAGAATCCTGTAAGCTATTCCGAAAAGTGCATGAGAGAGCCTGACCTTCCTCTGCACCGCTCTCCTCGGCCTCAGGTGTGTCTCATGTTCTTGCGAGGCAAATAAATAGCCTTAATAGGCCCAAATGTATGAGGGCTTTGATCACTGTATATTCATAGCTGTTATAGAACAGCCGCATAACGACATGATTTAAGGCAATTACTATGTTTGAAGAATAGATATTAGGATAAAAACACTAAGAAAATATTGAATTAGATATTGCTCTATTCTTATTGGTTTTTAAATAACTACTATATTATATTAATAAAATATGCTTTTGGACACAGAATTTAACTTCCAAAATGTGCTATCATTAAATCAGAACATTACTTGCCATGTACATTATGGTTTGGAATGAGTTAATTAACATTTTTGCTTTCACTAATATTATGATGTTAAGATATATATATATATATATATATAGATAATATATATATATATATATATATATATCTTGAATATATATATATATATATATATATATATATATATATATATATTCGTGTGTGTGTGTGTGTGTGTGTGTGTGTGTGTGTGTGTGTGTGTGTGTGTGTGTGTGTGTGTGTGTGTGTGTGTGTGTATAAACATATAAACATATATGTGCACATTTAGGGCTAGGTACATGTGCACCATTAATGTTTGTTAAACAATAGAGAGGGCACGTGACTGGAAGAACAATTTGTTTGTATAATTTGAGGAGGTATTGACTTTTTAATAGTAGTATTTAATAGTAGTATTCAAACGCAAAACAAGTAAGCATACGAATGGAAATGTTTCAGTAAAAAAGCATATATGTAAGTATTAAGTAGTTCTAAAAGTATTGTCCATGTTTATACTGTAGCAAACAACTTGTAACTATATATATATATATATATATATATATATATATATATATATATATATATATATATATATATATATATATAGTACTGTTTATAGTCTTCTGTGGGTCCTGAACTTATCCACGGTCAATCTTAACAGTTTTTAGGACGCACGCATGCACTTCATTGCTCATCTCCAGTCTGCGTTGTAATTCCGGTTTCAGGTGGGCCTATGGGACTATGAAGTGTTCATTGGCCATGCGCTGGTCATGTCGGGTCATAATCATGCTTTTCAATTTTATGACGTTATCTTCACGACACGGGTGCGCGCTTTTACCCGCGGCTCTTTGGCGCCACTCGAAGAGAACGCGCGTAATCGCATTGGGATCTGCGGCCAAAGAGCGCTCGGCCCCTTGTAAAACAGGAGCAGTGAAATATTCTCCTCGTATTATCCAGGGCAGTGATGAAATTCAGAGACTGTGTGTTCTCTGTGTGTGCGTGTGTGTGAGAGAGAGAGATCGAGAGAGAGAGAGAGAGAGAGAGAGAGAGAGAGAGAGAGAGAGAGAGAGAGAGGTGGTTGGAGGAGGATGTGGAAGAAGGGACTGGGTTTTTTGCGCGATGCGTTTCTCCGAGGGAGGAAATTATTATCCAAGGTGATGAGAATGCTCGAGTTCATAATGCCACTGTGGTGGAATGAGGATATATTGAGGAATTTCTAATTATATTGTCTCGTAGACATTCAATAAAACTTCATCTCTCTCTCTCTCTCTCTCTCTCTCTCTCTCTCTCTCTCTCTCTCTCTCCACGAAGATTTCGTGCGCGTCATTTAGTTAAAATACATCTCAGTCACCTCCCACTTCTATTCTATAATTAAACACAAAATATTACATTTTCAATTCTTTTTCCATTCCATTTTTAATTCTCCTTCATTTCTCAGTCGGCTCCCAGTTCCCTCAAGTTTGACGCCGTTGCTTGACTGCATAAACAAGGCCATCTCCAGCTGTTAATTGACGCGATTACGCGTTTGTGCGTTAATGGTCGCGGAGGTCCCAAGATTCACATCAATCACTCCCCTATTAACCTGACGACCAGTCCCCCCCCCCCCTCCCCTCTCCCCAACCCACCCCACCAATTCCCTTTATTTTATTTTGTTTCTGTTTTTGTTTACGCCATGCACAGTGGGACAGCTTACTTTTTTTTCTATTAAATAATCTTTCCGCCCAGCCCCAGCGGAATATCGCGGCTTTAAAATAAACAAACAAACAAATAAATAATGAATCATGAGAGAGATTCTATATCATACGTGTTGATTGAAGTATATGGAATTGTATTTAAGACTATTTTATGCTTCTTCTTTGTTTAGATTTTATAATTTGATATATTGTATTGCTTGTAAAATCTTAAAATGATTAATGGAATTAAAGCATGTTGCCTGTTTATTTATTTTATTTTGTTTTCTTTGCCTTTTTCACTCCCACTGCCCAACACACAATGACAGAGTGATTCTTTAAAGCTTCTTTTAAAGATTTAAAATGGTCTAATGCACAAAAAAAATCTGGGAGGACGGGGGAAGTGGGGTGGCGTGTGTGTGTGTGTGTGTGTGTGTGTGTGTGTGTGTGTGTGTGTGTGTGTGTGTGCGCATCTCTGGAAAATCGCACTGTAGATGTGATTGGCAAACACATTATTCTATCCGAGCGTCCCGGGATTATCGTGACGTCACGCCGGTACCCTGCACGGATGAATGCTAAAGAACTATAGAGGCACAAAATAATGGCACAAGCAGAAGTCCATATCTTGCAAGTGTTACGTTATCCTTTAAGCTTTCTTCTGTACTAGCAACAATATTTATTTATTTGATTTTTTTTTTGCACTTGATTAGGATTTACTCTTTGTTCCCTTAGGGGGATTATACAAACATATAAAACTAAGGGGCAGGCGTAAACAGACCCAGTTCTTCTTAAGTACGGCTATCTATTATTGAGAGAAAGGCCGAGTGTGGAAATGCGCACAAGACGCAGGATTTGAACCAGATTTGGCTTTGCAGAGAAGAATACTGCCGATGGTGACCAAAGACGCAGCTATGTCTTTCTCTCAGTTTGGATATCCTTACAATGCAACTTCTCAGGTAAGCAACAAAAAAACGAGTGTCCTGCATACTTATTTATATTTTTTCCCTTCTGAAGTCTCAACCCTTGCATGCCTCCATATTATATTTAATCACCTTTTTTTGTGTACAACATCCAGCAGGGTTGCATGATGCACTTGAACAATAACTTGTTTTCCTCGCAACATTTTGTTTGTGTTTGTATTTGCAAATATTACCATCGTTTTCTCAATTTAAATTATGAATGAACTCACGTGTTATTGTGGGGTGACCAAACCCGGTCTACATTACCTTTAAGGTGTAATTACAGAGAGACTCGGCTCCTCCCTTTACTCTATAGTCGGCGTTAAATTGATGGAGCCTCCTCAACTTTTTAACCATGTGTGAGTTCACGACTATAAACTTCAACACGAGTAGTTATTTCACATTTTCACTGGTGCACTTTCTGGCTTGCTTTCTGTACAATTTTGAGTTTCAGCAACTTTTTAAAAAAATAATAATCCTTTAAGACCAATCCCAAACTACATATTGAACAATGATTTAATAATCACTATTTTCAAACCATAAAAAATACGTCTTACCTTTTTCTTTTTTCCCCCCTCAACAAATCAGACAAACACAATTAGAAAGCTCACACACGTGCATGCAGCAGCGCATTAAAATAACGTCTCCTTCCGTGATTTTCTTCATGCAGTTTTTCGTGTCGTCAAAGCCCAGTACGACTTGCTGCGATTCGATTTCCAGGTCGGTACCGGACGCCTCGAGCGCTCCCCAGGCCGCCGCTGCCGCCGCCGCTGCCGCCTCCTTCTGCTGCCCGCCCGCGTGCGAGAAGCGCCTTGTGTCGGGAGCGCGCGCGGAGCTGAGTGCGGCGCTCGGGGTGTACAGTTCCCCATACACACCGGCACACGCTTACGCCAACTACTTCCAGTATGGAGCGGATTCCTCTGCCATCTACTCCACACTGGTACGCCCTGATCTCAGCACGCAAAAAAAAGCAATGAGACGTGGCTGACCGGATCGATCAATCCTGACCATGCAGCATTGATCACTGTTCGGTGCTGAAAAACTGTTCCTACTGATCAAGCGATCCGGTAGTGAAGTAACAAATCTTCTATAGAGATATACTGTACGTCCAAAAGGATGTGGGACATGTATTTGGATGGATGGAAAGGTTTCTTTTCTGTCCTGTAACTTTTTATATATCTTACATTATTTTTGTTTTCAACGGTTGCCTAATATTGATGATCCTTTCTGCCATCAAAAGCAAAAAAATATCACCTTAACTCTCTACAGCATGCATTTGGATGCATCTTGACATCACAACTTGTCAAAATCAACAATATAGATTGTGTTGGCAATCCGCAAACATCTCAGTTACCTTATGAACCAGCATTATTTAATTTTTGCTGTAAAAATTCAGGGAAATAAAATCACTGAAAGTTATATTATTTCTCAGATGGATTGTTGCATTAGTGCACATTTTTTTTAGGTAGGAAAGTGTTTGGGGACTTCTGAAATTCTAATTCCATACAATTCTTTTTGAAGATTTTTAAAATAAAGTGCCCCCATTGATGCTGATCAGCATTATGTGTTCTGTGTATTGTTATTTACAAAGTCACTCTCTAATCAGATGTGATTTTGTTGACAGAATCCTCAGTACGATATAAAGGAAAGCACTGGAAGCCTTCACGGTGGGATCAGTCAACCCAATGCTTACTACCCATATGACCACTCCTTGGGCCAGTATCAATATGACAGGCAAGTTAACCAATTCTGTACATGTTCTCTAGAAACCCCTTTTTTTTTATACACCATTAATAAGCCCGTGTGTTTTTCCAGGTACGGGACGGTGGACTTTAACAGTTCAGCCAGGAGAAAAAACGCCACCCGTGAGACGACAAGCACTCTCAAGACGTGGCTTTACGAGCACCGCAAGAACCCGTATCCGACCAAGGGCGAGAAGATCATGCTGGCTATCATCACAAAGATGACGCTCACCCAGGTTTCTACCTGGTTCGCCAACGCCCGGAGGAGACTTAAAAAGGAGAACAAGATGACTTGGTCGCCCAAGAATAAGGCTGTTGATGACAAGAAGGAGCTCCTGGAGAAGACCGACCAGGAATCTGTCACCAAAGGTATCTGCTCCTTATATCTTTTATTTGAAGCACTGGAACGATCTAAGTGATTCTGGTTTACTTTTTCCGACCACCAATCTTTGCCGTATTTCGTTCTTGTCCAGACGATAAAGACTGCAAGGAGGATCGGGACCTCCGTCTCAGTGACCTTGACAACATAGACGATGAGGACGAGGACTGTGACAAGCTGGACAGTGATTGTGAGAAGCCCAGCCAAGATATGGCATTGCTCTCCCTGCCCTCTCTGCCCATCTCCAACCCTCTGAAGAGAGACTGCAGCTCTGACCTTCCATCCCCCTCCAGCTTCCCTGCGTTCCCCTGCAAAGTGAAAGGTGTTATGGCACTTGTTCCCGACTTGGACACTTCAGGTCCCAAACACCAATCCCAACAGCTTCCGTCTTTACATCCTGCGCCTGCGGGTTCGCTTTCTTTGCCGCACTTCCAAGCGCTGGATCAGAAGCCAAGAATTTGGTCTTTGGCCCGAACCGCTGCTACTGAAATGACCCAGCACAGACAGGAATTACAAACTGAATGCCAGGTACAAGCTACTCGGGTGCCAATGGCAAGCAGTAGGCACTGTGTGGCTTCCAAGGGTCTCCAAGACCCTATAAACTTGGGGAATGGGAATTTGTTTGAAGAAAGATCACCAAGCCTGAATAAAGTGTACAGTGCAGCAAACTACAGAGGCCTACAACTCCACTGTTCCTCCTACCAGGCTGTGACAGACTCGTACCAGTACTCCAATATGGAAGGTAGAAAACAGTGGCACATTTTGTAATTTTGTAAGTCTATATCTTCTACCTAGAAAGGTGAACACAATGCTTTTATAGAGTAATTCCTATAAATCATCTTAAACTTGTACAAAATGTAAAAAGAAAAAAAATATTACAAGAAAAGTGACAAGAAAAAAAATCCAGTATTTTTTATTGAGCGTCTGGCGAATGTATTTTTTTTTTGGTCATATCTTGACAGAACATCTTGTAAGAGCAACACCATTAACTATAATGGCTTGAGAAAAAAAGAAAATCAATTAAACGTTTTTTTTTGTTTTCCAGCCAAATTCACTGATGCATTATGGACTGGCCATTTGCCCAGTGTTCAACGTGCACCATACAAATCCCGTATGCGTCCTTTGTATGTTTATAGGGTTTTGCAGTGGAGGAAAGTCAGACACAGAGTCCTCTGAGCTCAGTGACACGTGTCTAACGCTGCAGGATGCCAAGACAACCGCTTTCAGACCTGTGATGAAGAGGTGAGGCAGGTGAGCCCTGTGCAGATGCATCTGTGCGCAGTCAGCACACTGTGCACACACACACACACACACTCACACTCTGTCTCACACACACACACACACACACACACACACACACACACACACACACACACACAAAACCATATTTATCTTACTACCCATAGGAGGATGATGCTTGTATTAACCGCCATCAATTCCCCGCATTAACATTTCTATATCTACACCTTAACCTGAAAACGTAGTAACCAAAAAAAGGATAGTTTTAGTCTATTTTAGAACTTATTTTTCCAACCAAATGTCCCCGCAATGTCCAGAATAGTCTAAAAAAATCACTTCCGAAAAGGTTTCAAACTTAACTGGACATATTTCTGTTTTTCATATGAGCACTCAAGCTTTAAAATCTAATCACCCGAGATTACAAAACTCAATTCCTTACTCTTATTCAACAAAACACCGTGTCTGATTGCATTACAAGCATTCAATGTAAGCAAATGGATGATCTGCAGATCCAGAAATAACCGGATCACCCTACCTGCACAACAATTCTTTGTAGTGCATAGGAAATCTGCACATGCGCGCTACCCGACAAGAGGTATTAGGATAATAAAAATTAAGATGTGTGTTTGTTTATATATGTAATGCTTTTCTTGTGTGTTTTACTTCTTGTCCGTAGGCTAACCGAAGCGCTGCCCCTGAGCACCGGCACGTTTCTGTAACTTCATTTATTCACTGTGGATAACGAAACGAGGAAGATGAAGAGAAAAGCGCGTGGCCGACCGGACCTCGCCATTTGTGCGCGCCACCCGACCCAGCCCATCCGCGGCGTGAACGCGGAGGTAGCCAGCATTTTGCACAGTATGATTCTTGACGGTGTTCATGACTTTATGCAATGTTTTAAAAAAATGCAATTGTTTAAAATCATATATATATATATACATCCGTGTATTCTGATGTCCGCATCGGCAATCGTAGTTTTAGTGATCTTATTTATTGTATTCCTAATTTTTTTTTAATGTTCTCAGTCTATTTATTTCGCACCATGCGTCTCTTCAGTGTTTAATTGTATGCGACTTGTTTCCTTGTTATATGTGTTTACTTCTTTTTCTTTTCCTTTTTATATATGTCAAGCTATTTGTTAGTATTTATTTCATTTAAAAATAATATAGAAGGGGGTAAAGAAAATAGTCTTAATTATGACCTTGTCCATTAGTATTTCATTTCTAAGCTATTTTATAAGAAGACATTTTGCCCCAAGTGTGTCATTTCTGTCATTATTTTCTGCGTACTAATGGGCTGATTAAACCTTTAAAACAGTTCTTCACTTGAATTATTCCAAGTCCATTTTTCTTGATTGGTTGTTATAGCACTCACCTGCAGCATTGAACATGTCTTTCCGAATGCAGTATTATTATGTGCATCACAATCACAAAAAGCACGTTAGTCACATAACAAACGCAATGAGTTCACAAATAAATAACAACCGAAATACAATAGGATATAAATATATTTCTGATCATCTTGGATTTGGAACGGCATTTAATTCAAGATTTAGGAATATATATGAGTGGTCTAATGCTTAGCTCAAAATATGAGCTTTGACACACAGTCATATGCAGTAATATACTTTATCTCAGAAAAGCCAGGCCTGTTTAAGGATGCCATGTTACAGGCTATTCCGAGGGGTTCTGTGTGTCGTTTGCTTCGTAAAATGTTTGCAACCCTTCCAAAAGCAAACACTCTTTCGCCAAGTTCTACACCATCTGCACCCGAAGGGTCACACAAATAGATTTTGCTAAAGACTGCATCCCCGGGGAAAGCTAAAAAAAACGGTCCCAAAATGAGCTACCGACCTACAAAAGTCTGTAAATTAAACCAGCAGAAGATTAAACTGTACTTCATGTGGTATTGTGGGGATTAAAGCATGTGATAAAGGTGTTCTGTATATCTGTAGTCCACTAGAGAGTTAAAGAATGCTTGCTGGCAGGAAAACTTAACAATAACCCAACAATAGTGCAATGTGTATTAAACCATTGTTTATTTTTGGTCATTTGTACCTGATAAACAAGATAAAATAGAATTTTGATTAATAGATGATTGACTTGGATCAGGTGAGAAGTCAAAACACGCGTATACTGAAATAGAGCATGGGTATTCGTGGATATTAGATACTAGCTGTTGCTTCCGCCCCCAAAAAAAGGAGTCCAAAAAGTTTTTATTATAATTATTGATTGATTATTTTTCCCTTCTGCTATTATTACAACAAAGGGAATAAAATGGGTCGGAAAATATACGCTTGGTGTATTTTCCCCTCTATTCTTCGTATTAATATTATGTTTATTATGAATTTTATTATTATTAAAGGTCAGTGGAGCTTGGTTTAAGATGCACTTAAACCACTTCTGTGCAATCTGTCTAAATATAATCTATACATAATCTCCCAGGGCCGTATTCCGAATACTGTTTTGATTAAGGGAGAAGTCGGAGCTTGGACATGGTTCATAATGACACGGAACAGAATTTAAGAGGCAGGTATTAATGTTTAATGAAAAAGAAAAAAAAAAGAAAAGAAAATAAAACCCAGACTCCCCCTGATTTGCAAATTCAGGGATGCGATATTGCAGAGTCGGTTTTGATTTATCCCCGACCCGAATCTCCCAAAGGAACACATTTAATACTGGCAAAACACACAACACATTTACATAGTAAACAGGATTGTAGAGTACAATTAAAAGAGTATCCAACAAGGCAATGACAACATGCAGACCAAACGCATGCCTCCACTCGCTCGCAACCTGTGTAGGTTTTTTTTTTTTTAAAGAAGGCTATATGAAGTAATAAAGCGAGAATTAATTAAAATAAGGATGTAGAGCAAAGCTGCCAGACCTGACTGAATGTAGTGATGCATGCGCAGCGGGATTAGAGCTGTTACCAGGGGGGAAGCAGCAACAAAAAAAAAAAAGAAGAAAAAAAAAAACAGCATCAGTCTCAAGCAAGCACTAATAGAGCAATTAAAAGCCTGTCTTACATCGGCTTAACAAAACCTTAAAAACAGTCCACCAGAGAGTCATATTAAACAGTATTGGGCTTACAAATAGTCCAGCACAAGTTTTGCATAAGTGGTATCATCATGAAGCAAAAAGCAAAACTTTATTATTTAATGGTATTTATTTTCCCATTATACGTGTACAAATCAACCAATCAAATTCTTTCTTTTGCTTTCCTTCTTGAACACTTGCTAAACTTTTAGCTAACATTGAATGGTCTGCTTATTTAGACGTCGTTTTTGGATGCACATAAAGTTACAGATGAGTTTTGATAAGTCATGGATTACAACCAACAACAGCCGTGCACCTGATTTTTTAATGGAGGTCCGGCATAACAGCCTAAATAATAATTAAAAAGAGATAAATAATTGTGGATGCTCTGTAAATTAAGATGTACAACATATTTTATGAGCTACTGGTACCCAAAAGAAAATTTTAAAAAGCCTGTCCAAGGAAGTCCCCTGTTCTGCTCGAACACACCTGCTTTAAACAAACAAATGCATATCATTAGTTGAGAATCAGGTCTATTCAAGCAAGTCAAATGGCCCGGGCCCGAACCTGAGAACGAAGCTATAACATTTGAAGACCACAACCTGTCCTTTGAGCCTTCTAACTGACACGCGTCTTTCTACAAATACTTTGAATTCGAATTTCAATAGAAAGGACACCATATACTTTTTTACATATTGAATTCTATTAACCTCAATTAGACTATTAAAATGCAGATGTAAATCAGTACCAAATCGTGTACTAATATGTATTCGTTTGCATATTTACAAGCCAAGAGTGCTTTGCATATCCAAGGCATGGTGTTGTCTCGAAGATCCACATGTCACTAAGTTTTGCAAATGATATTGTTAGGGCCCATTTTTATGCCACTCCCTTACACATGCTATTCTTATTAGCTTACACACCTGCTGTTCAGATGCAAAACTGCGCCGGGACACGCTTTTTATAGGCATGTTCGGGATCTCGCTGGTTGTGGAAACTGCAATTCGACTTCTATTAATGTGTTTATATTTTTAACAGACTATTTGCACAAATGATCATTGGTGCAGGGGGAGACTCATATGATACACGGTGTATGATGTGTCAGAGGTCAGAGAAAGGCTAGCCATTGAAAAGTAGGTTTCTTCCTTGGCTTTCTTCCATTTTTGTTTGTTTGTGTTCGATGTCTGCTCGAGCGACACCCCTAACCTAACCCCCCCCCCCCCCTCCCCTCCACCCCCAGACATTATATAACTCGCTAACTGATTCGGACATGCCGGTAATCGCCGGGTGTACCTAATAAGGCCTGAACACGCATCATCACCTACAAGACGTTGCCAAAAAGGTCTGCAGAAATAGGCCTGGTGGAAGGTACCGTTTGATTTGTACAAAATGAGGGACTTGTCTCGATGCGAGGTCTCTGTGAGGATGGCTCTGGGTTCAAATGTTGATGAGTGGGACAAGCAGCACACTTCATTACATTTTGTCAAAGGGTGCAATGAAAAGTGAGCAAGCCTTTGTTCCTGTGCATGTCTCCCTCGGTGGAATTCTGGCTCTCTGATGTCGTTACCAGTGTCTGTGCTAATGAGTTTTGTCAAAGATAATTACAGGCTGTTGGATAAAAGGGTGTCTTTGTGTGGCCCGGATAGTGGACGGTGCATTTTTGACCTTCCCGGTTGCACTTTGGGTGACCCATTCTCCATAGCGAGTTGAAAATTTGGTGGGCATAAACAGAATCCCCTGGGTCCTGTCCTGCGTCCTTAGCCATCTAACCAAATTTTTCCTCACCTGCTTGTGTGTGTGTGTGTGTGTGTGTGTGTGTGTGTGTGTGTGCCTGTTTCTACACTCCTGATCCTTATTTTCCATGATAATGGTGTCACAAAGAAATGAAAATAATTAAAGAGAACAATTGAGGTTTGGGGGAAAATTATATTATATATATATATATATATATATATATATATATATATATATATATATAGTACAGTGTAAAAGGTGTGAAAATGCTGTAAACAAAGAATGCGTTCAAAAATGGAAGTGTTAATTTATTTACTTTCATCAATGAACGAAATGCAGTGAATGAACAAATGAAATCAGATCAATATTTGTTGTGAACACACTTTACCTTCAAAACAGCAGCAATTCTTCTATGTACACTTACACACAGTGTTTATGAAGGAACTCAGCTGGTTCTCGGCTGTTCTGTGGGTTGACATCTTCCATCTTGGAGAAGTAAACACAGATCTTCTGTGGATGTCGACGTTCTCACATCCTTCTGTCTCTTCATGTAAATCCCACACACACTCCATGGTGTTGAGTGCCATCACTTCCACTACTTTTAGTTCTTCAAAAGGTACTCACACCAAATATTGATTTGATTTCCATTTTTTTGTTTGTTCGCTCACTTTGCATTTTGTAATATTGACAAAAATAAACAATCATTATTATTTATATTTCTGAAAGCATTCACACATGCCTAAAACTTTTGCACACTACTGTATATTAAAACAAAGAATTGGATTTGGAGCAAACAATATATTTGGAATCTCACCTCACTCCTACGAGTGTATTAGAATAGTATTAGAATCGTTTAATCTCTAAATAAGCCATGTACTAAAAACAAACTGCATGCTTCTTTGATTGTTTTGTCATTTAAGATCCATTTCATTAGTCGCACCTGCTCGTTTATGCAGTTATGCTATAATTCAACCGCATGCTTCATAAAAAAATGTACTGTAGCTACAGGCTAATTCATATTCATTCATTTCCACCTCAGTGCTTGGTCACAGGGTCTGGGTTATATATATATATATATATATATATATATATATATATATATATATATATATATATATATATATATATATATATATATATATATATATATATATATAATATATATATATATATAATGCACACGTATGGGATTTAGGAGGAACCCGTTTCCTACATACTTTACATACATACAGTAGATATCTTTACCTTTGCTTTACATACCTGTGTTAATACGCAGATGGCGCCTGGAGCTAAATGCGCGGGTGCATTCTGTACATGTCGAAGTTCTTGTAAAAATCGTTTTGCGCTGAGCATTTAACGCACAACCAGTGTATGAGAGTGTAGTGAATGGCGCTGGACTACACTAGACCAGGTGTGTGTATGTGTGTGTGTGGGGAAGGGGTGTTTGTTTGGATGTCCTATAGAAACCAAAGCCTATTTTAATGTAGCCTTTGTAATCAATTTGAAATTCCATTAAATGCATTCATCTCTTCTTGTATTCTTCCCTTTGTTTACCCCAATCAACAGTTTGGGACTTTATCCCTGATGGGTGCCTTCCACTAATACACAAATATGTACAAATATATTAGAATACACAGGACAGCTGTCTTTTACTTACATTAAAATGTCAGCTTTTCATGATTTGCTCAAGACTATTAAATCGGTTGGACAAAAATGTACATGTATGGGGCACGGTGGCCTAGTGGTTAGTGCGTTCGCCTCACACCTCCAGAATCTGGGTTTGCATGTTCTCCCCGTGCCTCAGGGTTTTTTCTCCGGGTTTTCCGGTTTCCCCCCGGTCCAAAAACATGCACGGTAGGTTGATTGGCACCTTGGAAAATTGTCCCTAGTGTGTGAATGTGTGTGTGATTGTGAGTGTGTGTGTGCCCTGCGATGGGTTGGCATTCCATCCAGGGTGTATCCTGCCTTATGGATGCCTGAGATAGGCACAGGTTCCCCATGACCCGAGGGAAGATCGGATAAAGAGGTAGAAGATGAATGAATGAATGAAAATGTACATCAATCGGTTATAACAATATACACACTGCTGTGTTTTGACATGGTGGACAATGATTTTGTGTTTATTTGTTTGTATTTTTATTTTCTAACTACTAGTGCCTCTCGTACTAGAATAAGTCCCGTGTGTTTATTCTTCGACGTTTTGGCACCACCGACAATCCTTAAGCATGAAGCACCAGAGATTAGAGTGTGTATAACAGTGTTTATTCAGTATCTCCATCAGGTTATGATCCATCATCACCTCTGAGAAATCTTGGAGTGTGTGAGTGGGAGGTACATTTCACAAGACGCATTCCTGCATATCAGTGGTGGTCGTCTTTGGCACCCCTTAGAAGTATCGCTGGACTTGTTGAAAAATCCAAGTTTCAACATTTCCACTCTGATACGAAAGTGGCGTGGTACATGAAAGCACCACCTAAAAAACATGCTGCGACTTTTTAGCCCTTTATTCTGGCTTCTACATTCACAGGTGGAACAGGGCGTTACGAGGCGTTACCGCAGTGCAATCCCAATTAACACGTGCCCTTAGAACCGCGTGTCCCGGAAAAGTGCGAGTATCAAAGCGGGGCCGTCCCGACATGCCCACCCCACACATTACACCCTACTAAGTCATAGAGGGAGCTGTAGCAGACCTGAAGGGGGTCCGACCCACAGACCACACATAGTCATAGCTCAATCTGAGCCATAAAGCACAGCTATTATGTGCATGTGGGATTTTCGGCCCGTTAAAGAAAAGAGCGGCCCTCCGGGAATGACAGAGCATCATAATTACACATTTTATTGAGCATTTCGTTCCAGCTAGCACCGATTCTGTTCCTAAGCATTTCCATTTGCCCCCTCTTTCATGTGGGGAGAGCTCGGAGCGCCGCGGCTTGCCCGTTTCAAAGGTGGGCCTGACAAATATTTACAGCCTGATGTGAAGTCACGTCTAATCAGCGCTCGCGCGCCGGGTTTCAGAGGAATCTGTTCTTGGCACGCGCTTATCTTGTACATAATAAATGATCCTTGCAGAAAGACATAGCGCCTTGAAGAAGCTGCCCAAAAATAATAAGTGACACATCTCTGTGGAATCGCTTATAATGGAGGGAAAGGTAAGCCACACTTTGACAAAATGGTGGAAATAATCAAGGATCTCCACCTTCTGGAGGGTCGGGGAACTGCATCTAGTGCGTGTGAACGCGTTTCAATGTGTTTTTTTTTTTATTTGTAAAAATAATAAAAGTAACGTCATTGGTTTTAGGGTGTTTGAAAAAATAATGATATAAATTGTTTTCACTTTTTTGTCTTATGCCATTAAAGAAGTATTTAAAATAAAGGGAAATTAAAAAAAAGAAAGAAAGGTGAGAACAAGAAAATGCAATGCAAAGTGGGGTGGGGGTGAGGCGGGGGGGGGGGGGGGGGGGGGGGGGGGGGGAAAGACTTGAAAGACATTAATAAAAATGTTCTGCCCAAAATATAACTGCCTTTCTATCAAAATACGTCAAATTTAATTACCGTTCTACATTTCACCCGTTCGCAGCCAGTCCCTGTTCCTAATGTCCTCATGTGCTTAAAGTGAGCGGGTCTGAAATGCAGATTTATGACAGTAATATGTTCTTTTCCATGCTTTAACAATCCATATTGCCTTATAGCTGGCTTGCATTACCCAAAACACACATTTCCCTCTTGTATTAGGAGCTATGGGGATAGCGATCCTTAAAATGAGAGCCATAAATCACACTTGCCAACTATTATTCCATTAACAGAAGCATGGTTCTGTCATTTGGGTCATGCTAATAGGCC